>JBAKBP010032725.1:0-22791 GCA_037953745.1 Lithodes maja
CTTAAGCATGCGCTCACGGCTTTCAAACACATACTTCAACAAGGAACAAGGCGGCACAGTTCCTTCCCAAATTTCCCGCAGCATATTAAGGGGGCCCCTGACTCGGTGTCCAAAAATCAGCTCGTTTGGACTAAATCCCAGGCTCTCACCAGGCACTTCCCGAGCAGCAAACAGTACATACGGCAATCCAAGATCCCAATCTCTTCCGTTATCAGCACAATAACACCTGAGCATGCTTTTAAGGGTGGCATGCCACCGCTCAAGCACCCCTTGGCTCTCAGGGTGATACGCTGACGATACCACCGCCCGTATTCCATGCTGTTGCATTGTTTGCTTAAAGAGATTGGAGGTGAAATTGGACCCCTGATCAGACTGAATCTCCTCCGGGTACCCGTACCTTGAAAAGTACCACAACAAGTTACTGACTACCGTCTTAGCCATGCCGTTTTTCATGGGGTATGCATCGGGGTATCTAGTGGCAACATCCATGATGGTTAACAAAAATTTATTACCAGCCTTTGTGGGAGGGAGGGGACCAACCATGTCAACAACAATCTTACTAAAAGGTGGCCCAATTACAGGAATAGGGTGCAACGGAGCTTTAGGAATAACTTGGTTTGGTTTCCCGACCCGTTGACAAATATCACATGAGTTTATCCAGGACTGCACATGAGACTTCATCCCCGGCCACCAAAACAACTTCCCCAAAGCCGCCACCGTTTTTCTTACCCCCAAATGTCCTGCCAGCGGTGTGTCATGCGCCAAACTCAGTAGGCTATCCCTGCACTCCCGCGGCACCATCAACTGGTCCACTACCCCGGACCCCATCTTCCAGCTACGGTTAGGGTCTTGAAAACGCCGATACAGGATGCCATCTAAATAAAAAAAATCTCCCGGCTGTGCATCACCGTCCTCGTCGAGCTCCACAGCTCCATTAGCACACGTTTGGAGCTCAGGGTCCTCCAGCTGCAACCGACGTATATCTGAGGGTGCCAAGCGATCTAACTGCTCCCGGAGCAATGCATGACCCTCCCCGATACTGAGCTGCTCCCTCTGTCTCTCTCGATGTTCATAACGTTGCTGTCGTGGAGACTCGTCATGCCCAGCCTCGTCACTCTCGATGACAGGCCCAGGGGCTACTCCAGAACTAAGTAATGGTGCTAATACTGAATCACCCAGGAGAGCCGCCGAGTCAAAACTCTTAAAACCAACTCCAGCTTTAGCCTCCTCCTGTTGATCGTTCCTCTGCTGGTCTGAAGACGGAGGACTAGGCTGTGACACTTTAGCTGCCCGAGCTCGGGTGACAGCACACGCCATGGGTTGTGCCTGGCACCGCTCGACCCACTCTCGCTCTTCCCTACTCACGTCGGCCGGCCTCTCGGCAACGACTAAGGGTAGAACCTCAGAAGCGGGCATTGCAAAGTCGTTGCCGAGAAGAAGGTCGACGCCCTCCACTGGCAGTTTCTCCACAATCCCAACATCCAATTCACGTGCCACACCATCCACCTCCAACTCCAACCGCACCAGCGGGTATGACCGAGTTGCATTAATACCCTGCACCACCACCACCCGAGCCGCATTTATAGGGTAGCCAGTCAAGTTTTTCATCAAAGTCTGGGAAGCACCTGTATCACGCAAGACCTCTACTCCATGCTTGCGCCCCGCCCACATCACGCAACCCCGTCCTCTATGGTCGCAAAAAACATCCTGAGCAGGGTTCGAGCCTCCCAGGTGCTTCTGCATTGGCTGTGCCTCAGCCTCTGACGAACTGCCCCGGGCAAACTCAGAAGGCTTCAGAGACACACCAATGTTGCAGGCCAAAGACACAGCTGCTGTAGGTGGTTTGCTAGGACAGACTCTTGCAAAGTGCCCCTTTTTATGACATTGATAACACTCTAACTCCCCTTTGGGCTTCCCTTGGTACTGGGAAGGGCCCGGCCCCTTCTTAAATGGGACGGTGCTAGTCTTGTGGTCAGTCTTGGTATCATAACTCTTGTACTTGTTTGCATAAGATATATTACTAACTCGGGGGGGTGGGGCGTCACGCCCCTTGTTACCTGCCTCACTACGCTGGGCAGACCCGCACCCACGAATTAATGATAGCCGGAGGTCAGCCATCTCAGCTGCCTCCTGTAGAGTTTTTGGATTCTTTTCTTTAATAGTTAAAGTCATTTCTGCACCTGTACACTTATAAAACTGCTCGAGCAGAAACAGCTCCGTCAACTGTTCGGCCGTCTCAGCTTTCTCAGAACGTGTCCAGTTTGTAAGTGCATCTTTTAAGTCCCGGGCATGCTCAAGAAAGGTCGCCTCCCTAGTCTTTGTAACACCCCGAAACTTCAATCGATATGTTTCTGGTTGCAACTCGTATGCCCGTATGACAGCTCTCTTCAATTCTGGGTAGTCAATGCAAGACTCTAAAGGCAGTGCATCATAAGCCTTCAGACCCTTACCCGTAAGTCTTGAGGAGACCAGAGCTGCCCACTTCTCTTCAGGCCAATTATGCTCCCTACACTTCTTCTCAAAACGATTAAAAAATTCTGTGACTTCAGTTTCACTAAATGCCGGCACCAACTTGACTAAGTGGGACAAGGACTGTTCTCTTACTTGGCCCTCACGGCCCATCCGAATCCCTGTCGACTCTGCACGAGTCTTATCTAAATCTATTTGAGCACAATATTTCTCTGAGTCGTACCTAAGCTCAGCCTCGTGCCTCCTAACCTCAATCTCATGCCTCCTAGTCTCATTCTCCTGCTTCCTAACCTCAGTCTCCATTTTAGCAAGCTCGAGTTTAAATATCATCTCAGGAGACAGGCCGGAAGAGGGAGCTGCCACTACTGAAGGAGGGGGGGCAAGAACTGGGGAACCACCATACGCACCGCCCGAGGGCACTCCAATCTTCCAATGCTCATCCCTCTGTGGGAGAGTGCTAACCTCCGGCAACTGAGTGGACGGCACTGTGGGAGTCGAGTGAGAGGGGATCTGGGGAGGAACCCCCCCAAACGCCCTCTCCTCCGAAACCCCATGTCGCCCACGCAACACCCAGGAAATCAGCTCCCCCTTGGACATCCCTCCTACATTGGATAGACCCAAAACCTTGGCTATCAGGTGCAAGCCATAAACATTCACCCCAGTCAGCCTCTCCTCCGTCACATGGTACTGCTTACTCACAAAAAGTCTAGCATCCTCCTCACTAGTTACTAACGGCACCTCCTCACTTAGCATCTCTCGCTCCTCGTCAGTACTAGGGCCCGACATACTGAAGTTCACCAAAAATTCTCGAGACAAAAGTGTTAAACTCCCTTATGCAAGCACTAATTACTAAATTAACTGGAGTCTCTTAAATGCTCTCCTAATTGCCTTACAAAAAAACATATTCTTCAATATGTACGCTAAAGTACGAACAAACAAATGTTGTACAACTCTGCAAAAAATTATACTGTTCACAAAATCCTAAGCAAGGTCGCCATTTGTTACGACCGGGCACTCGGGTACACTAGGGCTCTTACACAGGACTCGAGTATGGCTCGCTGCCACAACGGAAACACACGATCCCAACCCCAGAGTACTGCCAGCCGAACAAAAAACGCCACTACCCTCCAGAGTTCTATCTGCTATAACGGGGTATACAAGAACTCGGTACTAGCGTTTCACACAACAGACTAATAACAAGACGGGAGTTATCTAGTCTGGTCAACAATCAAACAAAGAAGAAAGTACTACAACACTAAAGAATAGTGTTGGCCGAAGCCGAAGTAATCCACCCTTGAACTAAGAACTTAAGAAGTCCTCCACCCTCTACTTCGGATCGGCACTATTACGTTACGTTAAACAATAGTCCTCGAGCATCAAGCAAGGAATCTTCTGATAAGTTAGATGCTTCTCGAATACTCATAAGAAGTAAGTATCGGATTTTGAACAGCAATTTAATGAATAACTCACTGGTAATTAAAGGCTTTAAATTGACATAAGAAGAATGATAAGAATAAGCAATAGGATATGGCAAACATTAAGAAGAAGTACTCCGACAATGCACTGGCAATAGCCTACTAAGATTGTGCTCGTGGGCCACTAATCTCTGAAGTAGCTAAGCGTGCCACACATGAAATCAATAGTGCTTAAACAATAATATACATAAGGAGAAGCTTCAATACTATGCTGTATCTGCTGGTCGAGCAAAGTCTAGCTGGGACATCTAAGGTTAAGAGACAATGGCTGAGCAAGCGGCTCGTAGCCTAGCGAGGTCCTTAAGACTGTGCGGCCAAATTACGGTAATTGACGGGATGCTCTCTTGAGAGATCCAGATCACTAGTATCTGGTTCTCTCCTGGCGATCCTCTCAAAGTCAAGCAAATGAGATAACACAGTGTTGGGTGGCATAGGCAAAAGCCCTCACTCGCAACACAGTGCTAAACTCCCACGGTACACAGTCAGAAAGACCACCTAGGCGTTCCACGTCTCCGTTGCAATTGTACTGGTTCAACCGCAACCTAGTACTCATAGGAAATCACAACTCAGAAACCCTATCCCAGTCTAGCATTGCCTAAACCAGCAGAAAACAGGAACATGAATAATCGCACACAGGGAAATGCATATACGAGTGCAACAAACATCAATCAATCCTATTCTAGTTAACCCTTCCAAAAATAGGCTATCTAACAGGCACTTATCTCGTGAGAACTCAAGCGATAATACTTTGGCTGACTAAATCTGCACCAAAGGGGTCATGGAGGTTAAACAGGGACGAGAAGAGAAGAAGATAGGCTGTTCAGAGAGTAGAGAAAGTTCACATCAGTCGGAAGAATATGGATAGTTGCAAGGGATATGAGAAGTCGCTTTGCCTGATGAGTTCTGAAGAATGGTGGCAAGAACCTCTCTTTTTATACTCGGCCCTCTAGCGGCATATCTCAAACTACTTAAGGACCGCCCACTGGCAATCATGACGTCATATTCTCTCTCAATCTGGGATCGACAAAGAACTTCCCACGCGCTGAAAGGGAGGAAGGGAGGAGGGAGGAGGGAGTGAGGCCTACACACCTCGTGGCGCGCTCACTGGCCCCCGTTACGTAATATCTCTCTCTCTCTCCTCTCATCATTACATATAAGTCCCACACACAATACTTATAACTAATGATATAAAATAGAACTCGTTGACTCAGATGAAAACAAAATACATATTTATAATACTTATAGTACAACGGCTCACATAAACTAAGTTAGGAAACTCTACACAGACTACAGCCAAAGTTCCTGCCCTGACGATCCTAGCGAGAGTGGGGCCTGACTGGGCGTTCTGTACAGCATGCTCATACTCGACATGCGTCACACAGGGTCAAGGGAAGGTACTGGTCTTTAGGCTCTTTCCATGGCACTCTCATTGCTGTCTGCTAGGAACGTCATGCTGGTGGTCCTCTCCATGAGTCGCCTCCATTGTAGGGCGGCTCTCGGCTGTAGGGCCTGTTTCTGGGCTGGGGAGGCCTTCTGCCACTCACAGACTGTCATGGGGGACTCCTCTTGCCACTCTCGACTCAACTGTTCAAAGTAGTTGTCGTTAGGACTTAGTAAATCCTTGAGCTCATGTAGCTCCACACAGTCAATGGCTTCAGCCCGTAGGACAGAGTTGGGCAGTGGAATATGGGTGTCTTTATACTCTCTTTCTCGTAAGGGCTTGTCATGGCTCTGTGTTTTGTCTGTCTTTCTCAAATGTTCCTGTATTTCCTTTATGATTTTCTCTGCTGCAGGTGATTTCTGTTGCTGCTGAAGTTGAAAGGAGGAGGGAGGCGAGTAAGTTCTTTACTCGTGGCGATCGTCCAAACTTGTAATTAATAACAATAATAGTAACCAGGATATTTCGAGCTGGCAGCCAATGAGTCTGAAACTACGCAGACCTAACCTAGATCTTATCCTTAGAGATCAACGAGAGTGTCTACTTACCCTTAAGTGGGTAGGACGCTGGCAGGAGACTTTGTGGGTCCCCTGTGACTGGTTCGTCCAGACCTAGCCTTCACGGCCAGGGCGCAAATTCCAAGAGCATGTTTCTGGGCCTTATATGGCCCTGGTCTGAATCGACTGGCTTGTCTGATCCTCTTCACTGGACCAATCACAGACCATGATAGCTTAGTGCAGTCTTCTCATGATCCTGTGCAAGGTTGAACGTTGGAGATGGCTTTGGCCGTGGTCATGGGGTAGGGGATTCGACCAATCCGCTTCCTTATTCTTCCCTCTCTTACTCCTGTCCAGGGCTGGGGTCATTAATTGGCCTGGGGAGAGTTGGGAGGATCCAGCTGAAGCAACAGGAGGGGCGCTGGTCTAAGGGTAGCGGCCATTTGGTGGATCCCCTGGTCGATATCCCTCGTGTACATTGTGATGGCCTGATGTAATTGCGACCCTGGGGGAAGGTGGATCTCTCCCATGACTCTGATGGTCTCGAGAAGTCATACTTGTGGGGGCGTCGAGGGTGCTGGTGGTGTCTGCTGTAGTAGCCTCACATAAACAATGAGTTTTAATTTGTTTAGGAACTTCTTTATTCCCCAGCTTCGGGGTCCATGAATATCAAGGTTCGAATTAGTGGTAATCATTAGATAACAACATATTATTCCTGCACATTATTGCTTATAAAGTTGCTTGATATGTGTGTCCTGTATCTTAGTAACAGGGTTCGAATGTCATCGGATATCTTTAACACTGTTTCGGCAATTACATTGATATTGGAGGGGATTTTTTTTTTGTTGGGGGTGTGGAGGGGACATTATTTTTATGAAACTTAATATAAAATGCATAGTGATGTAGTGATATGCTCCATTTGTGTAGTATCTTGATAAACAAGTAAAATACCTAATAAAAGAGTGATAGTTCATTCCCTTTTTACTTTAGGCGGGTTTTCGATATTTTTCCGAAAAAGTTAACAGTTGAAGTGACTTGCATGCAGTAGCTAAATATGTTCAGAACCTGATAGTGTTCTTAAAATTGTTGGAAGTGTCTTATTTTCCGATATATGGACCTTGTAATATGGCCTTCTCTGACAGTGCGTTACATGATAATTATAGATTATATCACACAATATCAAAATAGGTTCTATTGTAAGGTCGATATATCGAAAAGTAAGAGACTCATTATTATTCCTATAAGTGTATTTGTATTATAATTTTAAAAATTCAAGTAGCTTCTACTATCTATTCGCTATTTAATTAGGCAATATAAAAGGCAATGTAGGCAATTGGTGTGAAGATATTGTTTGAAATAATATAATATCCATTACACTTTTCACGCAGACTACCGCTTACCTATACAAATATATCAAGAGGTAGCATTGCTAATATCTGGCAGGTGGGTAACCAAATTCTGCGCCACCCTGTATGTATTAAAGTAATCTAAAGCCCCTTTCACACATTCATGTATGTGAATCCGCATAGCATGCGGGAACTATACGGAACAATAGTCTGCAACATGCAGTAACTATGCGTATGAGGTCGGAAGTAGTTGGTAAAATGCGTAGATATACGGCGCGGCGCGCCAAAGTTTTGAACAAAATCATCACATAGCTCCGCATGCAATGCATGCGTTAGTATGCGGATTGTGGTCATAGGTATGCGTAAGTATGCGTATGTCGGTCTGATACATAACTATTTATTCCGATATCGGTCTGGGACAGTCTTAATTATACGTGAACATTCATTTTAACCCTTTCACACTCATATGACGCAGAGGTTGCCAGATTAGCAATAAGAAATTGTTCTCTCACTCTTATAATTACCTCTTCAAAATTAGTTTTCTGCCCACAGCTAACTCAAAGACAACTGCAGAGGTTGAAGTAACTAAACTAAAGGTTTCTAAATACCCCTGAGGGTAACAAAGGCTTTAAAGTATCCCTAATAGGCTCAAAATCGCGTCATATGTCGGAAGGGGTAAATATGTTTTAATTTAATTGTGTAATTTGTTATCATAATTAGTTAGTTGATTAACTATTTTTAAAGCCCATCACATCCGAAATGATTCACAAATTCCATAGAGACCAAATAACAAGTATATACCGGTATATGTTCATAGCCCATTCAATACCGGTGCTGTCCTTTTAACTTTAATTTGGCTACTATTAGATGATTTTCTTCAGTTTTAAAAGGTCCTCCAGCAATAAACAGTCTTCGAACTATCTCACTTAACCATTTTTACTACCACTGATCCTTCTTAAACTGCTAAATATAGCGAGAATAAAATTTAAAAAGGCGTCACCGGTACAGTATGGGTTAACAAGGGAGATAGCTAGATACATATATATATATATATACAATTATACATACAGTAGATATCAATATATACAGTATAATAGAGAACGAATGTAGATGACAGGGAAAATTATACAAAGCAGTGACCTCATTTACGATATGTTCTTATTTAGTATTTCTATGTTTTTTTGGTTTATTTATTGGTATATATTCATTATACCTTAGTATTTTCTGTTCTGCTGCTGGTATACAATAATGGAACATTTTGAAACTAATCCACTACATTTAATTTAAATGAAAGGAAAATAGTTGCCCAGTTCATTTCCGGTACATGTGGCAAACCGGAAACTGTCCAAGCCTGGACCGGAAGGGAATAACTGGTGGTTCCCGGTTTAATGAACCGGCTGGAACACAGCACTAGCGAACAGGCACCTTATATAAGGCAATAGGAGTGTTCAATCTGTGGACACACTTGCCAGATGTCACCAGATTCTTTAATTTATCACAAATATAATAATAAAATGAGAACATTGGTAATACTTACTATATCTCTTTAGTGTTGATTTGAAAACATCAAGTATAATTTTAGAATCATTTTTCCTACATTATGGTGTTTAACCCGACAGCTGCCGGGAGACTTAAGAGGTTTTACTGGGTGACTGCGGGGAGACTCTTAAGATCCTAGGCCTAAACAAAACAGTTTTCAAACACCCCAGTGGCACTTTAAAAAAAAAAAAAAATGGAGCTTAAGTGAGATAATTCCCCTCCATACCTCCAATCACTCCTTCACATTATCACCTATTTTCCCTGTTATTCTCTTATTCATTTGTATATTTTCGTGTCACTATCTCCAGGCCGGTTGTCTTGTGACTAGCCAGTGTATTGTATAAGGGAGACACTGGGAGAGTGTGAGGGAGTAAGTCAGTATGGCTTGAGCCCTCGAGAGAGGACAGTGTACGGCCGGCTGGCTCACAATTGATGAATGAACCGCTCGGTCATAATTCGCGATTTTGACTATCCAAAGGATAATCCCATTTGTTTTATTGTTGTTACAGGTTACTATCTTCATATTAAGGGTAAAATATGCGCATATGGATAAGTATTAACGCTTTCACGCTTTTATGATGCAGAGGTTGCCAGATTAACAATAAGAAATAGAGTTCTCTCACTCTTATAATTACCTCTCCAAAATTAGTTTTCTGCCCACAGCTAACTCAAAGACAACTGCAGAGGTTGAAGTAACTAAACTAAAGGTTTCTAAATACCCCTGATGGTAACAAAGGCTTTAAAGTATCCCTAATATGCTCAAAATCGCGTCATAAACGTGAAAGTGTTAATTATATATATGGTAAATTAATGATTTTAGTGAGGAATGAATCCAAATACCTACGCACAGGGGTATGGTGTACACTACAGGGGCTGCGCAGCGGAGAGGTTAACAGATACAGCTAATGGATATATTATTTTATAAAGTACATTTCTATTTTTCATTGTAGATTAGAATATTGTATACAGAAGATGCTGATTGGTTGTTGATTGATTTGTGTTGAAAAAGTTGAGATAGCTTCATTAGTCCATATATATTAATGAAACTCTAAACTTGTAAGCGATGTTAATGATAATGTGATAATCTAAAGTGATATACGAACCCTGAGAGCTAAAATATATCACATATAACACATTAATAACAGATATTATAAAGTGAACACAAGCGAAATACAAATTGCTAAAGCCAACAAGTAAGCGAGATTTGTAGACTGACTGAGTGTCAGCTTACATCTCACCTGCCTTAGCCAATCACAAGCCTCTGCATTTTTAACATAATATGCACTGGCTTCCTAACACCAGGGTAAGTCAACACGGTGGTGGTAAGTTAGAATATCAGCCCTTGATTGGCTGATGGGATCGAGAACTCAGCTCTCTCATCAGGCAGTCTCCTCTCTCGCTTAGTGATTTTTCTCATACCTTTTTATTTTGTCTGTGTTCACTTTACAATATTTACGTTAATAGTGTATTTTATGTGACATATTTTATACCACGGTGTTCGGATATCACTCTAGAACATGACTCAATTGTTTAAATTGCTTGTAACTAAAGTATTTAATAATTAGATATGAAATAATGAAGATATCTTGATTTACTACTCATACTCTTATCCATTAGCCAATCAACAGCCTCTATAAACAATGAGCTGCTTCTTAAGTCCGGCAGTCCTGTTCAGAAACAAATAAGTAACTGAATGAAATGTCAATTTAATCATAGAAGCGTTGTTTAATTTACATACCACTATTATAAATATATCATTAGCATACAAAAGAAGGTATATCATTTACTATTTATTTTTTGCAACCAGTATTTACCATTTTGTAGTGGATTTATTTAACAACACAATATTTTGTCCTGCTCCCTTATTTTAAATATACGATATAGTAGTGAGCTAAAATATATAAGAGATTATTATAATATATATGAAGAATTTATGAGATTAAAACTGCTTGTCATAAGACTATTTACTGCAGGAAAAATCGATAAATAATTTAGAAACTGACAACCTTCATAGTTGTCGTGAATCCTGGGATAGATACTGTAGTTTGAATTTCCCGGGTTCACGACAGCTGGTTCCTTTTTGTTTATATGCATTACTTTATTTGTCTTTGTGGATAAATATTACTGTGGTTGCACCAATTATATCTTAGTTTATTTTCCCTTATTATTTAATTACGGGGGACGATATAAAACCCTTAAATATATTTTATATTGTCACGACAAAAGGCAATCTCAGACACACTTCACACAGACTTGTTCCTGCCAACAACAGACCGCCAGTTGCTGCCACATAACACCAGAACTTCCCTGATATTCACCTACCGACATGTCCATCATCTAATCCACACTCTTTGCATCACAGCTAAGTTCCTTTGATTCTAGAAGTACTTCATAGATATTACTGGGACTACCACAGATAACCTACATATACATTTTAACATGTAAGTCAACCGCCGACCCGGTAACATTTTTATAGCCTAGGCCAATTCATATTTCCAGGTTTAGTTATTTAATTTATATCCGTTTCTCCTCTACCCCCTAGGAATAATAAACAGGATATAATTGATGCCGTGTGACCAGGATTCTGGGCCAGCTGTTATATATATTGATAAGAATTGGGGGGGGGGGGGGGGGGGTATTAGGCCTGACTTGTCTGCCTTTGTGTAGAGCTGGGCGATCCAATGGACAAATGTTGAGGGGCGTACCGGGGGAAGCTGCAAGGGCATGGGGGGGCGTCGGCCAAGAGTTTGAGCTATCGTCCGGTGGTTACCCTGTGCCCTTGAGAAAGGTGGCCCTCTTCGGCCATTCGTATGTCCGGGATTTTCCGCTGGACCGTCCAGTGCAGTGCCCTGCTTTTTTTGTTAAGCAGATATATAGACCAGGGGCAAGGGTGGACACTGTCAGGCCGACCTCAGCCTGGGTTAGATGCACCAGGGAGCCGGAAGGTATTAGATAGGCTACTGGACAGAGCGCGTGCCTTCTTTGAGAAGAAGGACAGGGCCGAGGAGGAGCAGTCGACGCAATAGGCTAGATCTCAAGACTACGATGACGGCTGCGGCTGTTCCTCCTTCAGAGGAGTCTTGGTCCTTCTTTCTCTTTCCTTTCCTTTCTTTTTCAGGCATTAACTTTGTAATTTGTTAAAATTTAATATAGCCTAGTAAAGTAAAATATTGTAAAGTAGAGTAATATGATATATGTAAATATCCTTTTCTTTGATCGTTTGTAAACTCACAGGGGGCATGCGATCTGCATGCTTTAATTTGCTTGGTTGCTGTCGTCGTCAATGTAAGTAGGTTAGCCTAGGCTTAGAATAGATTAGAAAAGGTTAGCCTACAGTGACGATTAGTATTGTTGTTCGTTAAGCTTTAGTTACCGTAAAGTTTTTAAGAATGGAGGAGAAAATAAAGTCATTGCGGCGGTTCAGGGCCGCCAAGAAGGGAGGGATTACTAAGCTTACCTCTAATCTGTGTGCTTTTATTGAACATGCTGCTACACTGCATGATATAAGGGGTGTGAAAATCACTGTAGAAAAGGCCCTAGCTGATATTGAGTCGTATAACGTAGAGTTGTATAGTTTATACTCAGATGATCAGTTAGAAGAGGAGATGGTGAAAGATATGCAGTATGTTAATCAAGTAAACAGTCAGTTAGCTGATTTGGATAGTGCTCTCCAGACAACCACTACTGGTAGATCTCAGGATAGCGCAGCAAGTAGGAAACAGAAGGGTTTTAAGCTACCCTCCCTGAAGTTGCCAGTTTTTGATGGGTATCCAACACAGTGGGTGGGTTTCTGGGAACTCTTTGATTGTAGTGTTCACTCCCAAACAGACTTAACTGACATTCAGAAATTTACCTATCTAAAGGGACAACTTAGTGGTGAGGCTCTACAAATTGTTAGTGGGTTTAGTTTGGTCACTGCAAGTTATGAACCAGCGGTCAATATTCTAAAAAACAGTTATGGTCAAAAGGATCGCATCAAAGCAGCTCACATAGCGAAACTGCGTAATCTCCCGCATCCTAGCCAGGAGGTCAGTGCTCTGAAAGATTTTTCCACGTCATTTGAGTGTGCATTAGAGTCATTTCGCTCTATGGATGTAACAGTAAGTGAAATGTGTGCAGTACTGTTGCATAATAAACTTCCTAGTGCACTCTCTGAGGTGATTAAGTGTGAATTAAAAGACAATTGGCTGGATGTGGATGAATATGTTCGTGTGTTTAAGACTGAAGTGTGCAATCTAGAAAGTAGATATAATCCACTAGAACAGTTTGGGACGACCGCCACAGCAGCATATGCGGTGTATCAGAAACCCGATACCTAGCAGAACTATGGATGTAAGCTGTGTTTAAAAGACAGGACATTTTTGGGCAAAGTGTGCTAAATACAAGAACAGTCCCGCCAAAGCCAATAGAGCAAGGCAGTTGAAATTGTGCGTCGGGTGCCTGTCGTCAGAACAGTCAGAACATGGAAGCCACGGGTGTACTAACCCTAAAATTAGGCTGTGTCGATTCTGCCAACAGAAACTTTTTAATTATTTGTGTCCAACGCCACACCTTGAACAAACTGGACAACCAGTGGCTCCTGAACCAACAGTGCCCATGGCTGTGGCTTCGGGCCGTAATGCAGTGTTGGTACCTACCATTCAGATTCCCTTGACCGACAGAAACGGTCATACCAGTAAAGTAAGAGCTTTGTTGGACCAATGTTTGCAACGTACCTTCATCTTGCGCTCTGCTTTATCGCAGCTTGATTACATTAGGGTCAGTAGGGTCAGCTAAGGCTCCAGGGATTTACTGGCTCACTTGGTAGTACTGAGTATGAAATAGTAGAGTTAACCTATCATCACAGAAGAAGGGTACGTAAATTGAAGGCCGTTGTGGTGGAGGAGTTACCAGTATACAAACCAGGGAGAGGATTAGGGATGGAGGTAAGTGCAATCAAGACTCGGGGTTACAATTTAGCCGATCCAGGTATCACTGATGGAGATATGATAGGGTTACTGATTGGGGCGGACTTTTATTACCACTTTGTAACATTCAGGCTATGTCAGGGAAGGAAGTATAGTTATGTTACCCACAATTTATGGTTATGCACTGAGTGGCACTTATCAGTCAGATATAGAAGAAACCCAAGTAGAGTTAGTCACTGTTCTTAAGTTAGCAGTAGACCATTTAGTGGAGATACAGGAAGATATTGGCAGTAAATCTCCAGAATTAAAGGATCTGACAGCTCTATGGGACTTGGACCATATTGGTATAAGTCCTAATGAGACTGGTAAGGGTGGGGAGAGAGTCTTAAATAGATTTTCTGAAACGGTACAGTATTCCGAGGCACAGGGACAGTATATAGTGTAACTGCCGTGGAGAGATAACATAGATAAATTACCTGATAACTTTAAGTTAGCCCTGGGCAGAATGAGAGGAATGCAGCGTAAATTTATAAAAGATCCCAACTACTGTCAACAGTATACAAAGGTTCTGGATGATCAGGTAGAAAGGGGGTTTATTGAAAAGGTAGAAAACAGGAATCAAGCTGGTCATCCCATTCACTACTTAGCTCACCATGGTATTACTAAAGATAGTGTTACTACGCCTGTACGGATAGTGTTTGACTGTTCAGCTAGGATGGACGAGAGGGCGTTCAGTCTGAATGACTGTCTCCATACAGGTCCATCGCTAGTGGCTGACCTCACCCAGGTACTTCTACGCTTTAGATGCCATCAATTTGCCTGGGTGAGTGATATTGAGAAAGCATTTCTCATGGTGAAATTGAGTGAGAAGGATAGGGATACTACTAGGTTTCTGTGGCCCGTTGATCCCTTGGATGTTCCAAGTCCTTAGATTGTCTACCGGTTCCATGCAGTTCTGTTCGGGGCCACCTGTTCCCAGTTCCTCCTTAATGCTACCATTCAAAAACACCTGTCTATGATACAGGAAAACAGTGAGGCAGTTAATAAGCTAAAAAGGGGGTTGTATATTGATAACTTGCAGGGGACTGGTGATGATGTAAGTGATTTGCAACAACAATGTTGGGATGCCCTAGAATATTTTCCAGCGCTAACCTGTCTTTACGTGAGTGGGTCACAAATAATGAGAGCTTGCGGGAACTATTGCACCTGAAGGGTACAGCTTCCGCCAAACAAGACGGGGTTAAGGTACTTGGCGTTGCGTGGCTAACTGATAAGGATATGTTACAGGTTAATTTCCGCGGAAGTAGCCCTGCATTGGTTACAAAACGCGAGGCTCTAAGTCTAACCGCGAGTGTGTTCGATCCTCTAGGAGTGTTGCTACCGGTAACCATCCGGGCGCGGAGGTTCGTACAGGACATGTGGAGATTAGAGTGTGGGTGGGATGTACCAATTCCAGATGTCATGAGAGCTAACTGGCAGGGTATTTATGACGATATGATAGATAGTACAGGTATCATGTTTCCCCGTCAGGTCACTAATTCAAAGAGGGTTACGCTGCACCTATTTAGTGACGCTAGCTCAGTAGCATAATATGGTGTAGCGGCCTATGCGGTTGGTTATGAGGTGAGTATGTTAGTAATGTCCAAAGCTAAGGTGGCGCCTATTAAGTCCCTCACCATACCTAAGATGGAATTGACTGCTGTTCTTCTCGCAGCTCGTCTCGCATGTTATATATGTGAGGCCTATGCGGACGAGTTGATTATAGAAAATATATATCTCTGGTCGGACAGCCAGATAACCCTATGCTGGTTGTCTAGTATGAAGATTTTGCCTATCTATGTTCAGAATAGAGTTGATGAGATAAAGTCATTAGTCCCCGGCGCTCATTTTCATTATGTGCCCACAGAGGACAACCCCAGTGACTTAGTCACCAGAGGAATTTCATATGTGTCCTTAGTTGCTTCTTCGCTTTGGTGGGGAGGGCCCACATGGCTACCTCACCAAATGCTATGGCCTGACAATGGCCCAATAGGGGGCTCAATAGGAGGGGACACCACTGTGGGTTGTAACATTGAGTTGAGTCAAGAAGGAACCCTGTCATCGCCGGTACCGGTTGCCCCTACTGTCATATTGAATTGGGACCGGTATGGCTCATATATGAAGTCATGGCATGTAATGGCATGGGTCCTAATGTTTATTAGGACTATTAGAGAGAAGACACAAGGGAACTATCAGGCAAAACCGGCATACTTGACGGTGCCGGAATTAAGAGCAGCAGAGTCAGCAATGATTAAGGTAGCTCAGAGAGAACCTTACTCTGAGGAACACGACTATTTGTCAAAAGGACAGAGCACACCATGCAATATAGTGAAGCAGTTAGGCCTCTATATGGAGGGAGGCATGATACGCTGTAGAGGTAGGCTACACTTGTCAGCTATACATGATAGCGCCAAGTACCCTATCCTTATCCCTAATAAACATCGTATAGCCACTCTCCTTAGTAATTACTGCCACAAAGTGTGTAACCATAGTGGTGTTAGTTATGTTGTAAATTACATAAGGCAAAGATGGTGGATCCCCAAGATTAGACAGGTAGTAAAGAAAGCCTAAAGGGGATGTATCATCTGCAAGAGATTGCAAGGTACATCATACCGTGCTGCACAGGCCCCTCCATTGCCGGAGTTTAGGGTTCAGGAAGTGAGTCCTTTCCAGGTAACGGGGGTTGAGTACACAGGTGCCTTGCCAGTAAAAGAGAAGGGGGGTACTGTAAGTAAATTATATGTAGTCTTATTCACCTGTGCAGTTACTAGAGCGGTCCATGTAGAGACGGTGTCTAACCTCTCCTGCGAATCATTTTTGCATGCGTTCCGTAGGTTTAGTAGCAGGAGGGGTTACCCTGAGAATATGATGAGTGATAATGCCACCACATTTGTTAGCGGAGCCAGTACATTACGGGAGTTGATGGATGATGCAAGGTTAAAAGGTACTCTAGCGGACTTCAAGTGCGAGTGGCGGTTTATACCGGCCAGGGCGCCATGGTTCGGTGCCATATGGGAACGGGTCATTGGCATCCTAAAGGCTGGCTTGAAGAAGGTACAGGGTTGGGCATTGGTTACCTCAGAGGAACTGAATACGGTATTACTGGAGCTTGAGGCCACAGTCAATGATCGCCCGCTTGGCTACACGTACAGTGATCTTGAAGACCCTCTACCCATCACTCCTTCACAACTGGTTAATGGGAGGCGGATAAGAAGCTTTCCAAGGCGAGACGTCACGGATGAAGATCTCAAGGACATGACGTGGCGTAACAACGATTCCGTCAACCAACGCTTCCAATATGTAACAAACCTCTCACATGACCTGTGGAAAAGGTGGAGCACTGATTATTTAATATCACTCAGGGAGCAACATCGTCACTTAATGGTAAACAGAGGGATAGCATCGCCGCAAGTTTGGGACTTCGTTCTAGTACATGATGACGGCCCCCGACTTTTTTGGCGTATAAGTCGGATAATGAAACTTCTTTGTGTTCCTGACCACGAATGTAGGGTATTTCAGGTAAAAACAGGAGCCGGTTTGACCACCAGACCGGTGGTTAAGCTATACCCACTAGAGATAGATTTATAGGTAGTGGATGGCGACAGCAAGCCGAACTCCGATAGTATCCTTCCTGCTACTGGAGCGGACCGAGGTGATACCCCTCAGAGGCCGTCACGTCGGGCTGCTTTGGGTTCCTCCCAATTGTGGCGATCCATGATCGGGACGGGACAATTGTAAATACTTTGTATAGCTGGTGGCAAAGTATGTTGTGAATCCTGGTATAGATACCGTAGTTTGAATTTCCCGGGTTCACGACAGCTGGTTCCTTTTTGTTTATATGCATTACTTTATTTGTCTTTGTGGATAAATATTACTGTGGTTGCACCAATTATATCTTAGTTTATTGTCCCTTATTATTTAATCACGGGGGACGATATAAAACCCTTAAATATATTTTATATTGTCACGACAAAAGGGAATCTCAGACACATTTCACACAGACTTGTTCCCGCCAACAACAAACCGCCAGGTGCTGCCACATAACACCAGAACTTTCCTGATATTCACCTATCGACATGTCCATCATCTAATCTACACTCTTTGCATCACAGCTAAGTTTCTTTAATACTAGAAGTACTTCATAGATATTACTGGGACTACCACAGATAACCTACATATACATTTTAACATGTAAGTCAACCGCCGACCCGGTAAATTTTGTATAGCCTAGGCTAATTCATCTTTCCAGGTTTAGTTATTTAATTTATATCCATTTCTCCTCTACCCCCTAGGAATAATAAACAGGATAATAGTCTTGTTCACATTTTATTACAATAATTGGCGAATCTGGTGACATCTGGCAAGCTTGTCTACATATTGAACGCTCCTATTTGGACATGATTCGATGACGGTCACAAAGGTAATGGGACAATATTCGGCAACAATCGGAGGGGTATTTAGGACGTGATTTGTATATAGTCTGGTTCAATCGGATTTAGTTGCTTCTCAGTCTGATACGGTCTTGATTATACAGGGTTAGTCGGCTTCTAAAATGACTGTTAAATTCAACAAATTTGCCATGCAGATTATGGTTGGGGGTATGCAGATTGTATGCAGATATATGCAGATTACGGTTGTATGTCAGGGGATTTTCGGTTAGATGTATGCGGTTCTATGCTATGGCATGCATATAGAAATTGCAATCGGGGCCAATTTTTCCAAGACTAGTGCCGTATACGGATTCGGTGCTATGCGGAGTCGCATGCGTGAATGTGTGAATCCCCCCTTAACCCGTACAGCCCCAGCGACGCGCCTGACGCGTCGGCGATGTATGTAACGCACAGCCCCAGAAACGCGCCTGGCGCGTCACCCTAATTGCGCCGACCGTAACCTCAGGTGTAGCCACTCAAGAGGGGTCAGATTTGTATGGGAACTGTATACGTATCCCACGCAACCGTGCCGATGATTGAAAACTCTCAAAGTCCACGTGCGTGCACGTGAGCGCGCAATAACCTGTTTTTTTGGGGTAATTGCCTTCAATTTTTTACTCTTGTAAAATACGTTTTCGGGGGCTCTGTAGGACCATTCTTTAAGCTTTTTGAGCGGTTTTTCGTGGTTTTTCCTTTATGCCTAACCCATTCGCTATTGTTTCTGGAATAAAACCATTTTTTGATAACTGGCCGGGTTCTGGTGAACAAACATTACAAAACTAGCCGGGGCTGGACGGGTTAAGAGCTAGTGATTTCCGTTGGAATAACTAATTATATGGAAAACTATCAAACCTGATGGTGATGCTGATTATCAATAATGTATTATTATTATTATTAAAGTAAAAAGGCCATCCACCAATCAACGCGGGGCCCCCTTTTACCTTCCCTCTAAATCAGCTGAGTTTGACACTTCGGGCTCACAACATAAACATGCCACGCCTTCCTGGCCGACCAATCAGAAGCCTCCATTTTCGGAGCGGACGGCTACGTGTACCGCCACACCTTTAACCCAGTGAGACCCAGCGTCGCACGTGATGCGTCGGCAGTGTTTGATCACCAACTCCCAGAGACGCATCACGTGCGTCCGACATATTAAAATCAGTTACGTGGCTCGTAAGATAGGAAATGGTGGGAGAATAGGAGGGGGAGGTACCGTAGTGTGTGTGGGAGCCGGGCCGGTAGGTGTGAGCGGGCCAAGACAGCCGCGCGGCTGGTGGTGGTGGACTTAGTGGGGATACTTTACACCCTTAGTTCACCGCCACTTTGAACCTTCATTACTCCGGTCGTATGGGAGCTAGAAGCTTGAGATTTATGTGAGACACTCCTTAGGATGTATTCCGTACAATGTCATACTCAGTTTTCACCCTAGTGATCCCGGGCGGGTGGTCATGCAGGGGAGACGAACTTTCGACCCCCCCCCGCCCCCCAAATGACCGAGGTGAGTTTTTTTTTTCTTCATTTCTCACCATTCTCTTCCATTTTGGCTCAACACATTTTTTTGAGGCTCCCCCCCCCAAAAAAAAAAATATCCGAGGTGATTTATTTTTTTTTTTTTTCATTTCTCATCCTTGTCTTCCATTTTAGCAAAAAAAAAAAAAAAGAAGTGAAAATGGCTTGGGACTTGGGTGAACAAAATATTATAACTAGCCGGGGCTCAACGGGTTAAACTCGCTCTCGCTCTCTTCACCGGCCATTTCCTCTGGTTGCAATGGGTCTTATACATCAGTGCCAGCCCTATACTCCCGTAAGCCACTATAAGACATTTGCAACCAGCTTCCACGAACATATTATGAAGAGAAAAGAGTGGAGGCGAAGAGAGAGAGAATTCAAGACGTGCGGGGGGGCTAAGTGGCCGGCTCAGCCAATCACAGCGCTGGAGAGCGGGAGGCGTGACTATATTAAGGGGGTGGGGGACCCTCTATATTCTTGCCTTTTCTCAATAAAGCTCCATTCCTTACCTTTTTTTTATATTAAATGTGCGTACCCATTCCCGCCCAGTAGAAACCCACTTGTAGTACGACGCCGAACCCTGAAGGCATTACCATGAAGGGGGGTGGGGTTAGCCCCTGGGTATAGGAGGCAAGTGGGTAGGGTTTAGCCTTCAAGTAGGATTAGGGCCCTGTTACATAGGCTTGCCTACAGTCCAAGGGCATAGGCAGCAATTAGATTTCTTCTGGGGGCACCCCACCCCCTGGGTACAGCTTAGCTCATAAATTTCAATTATCTCCCTCCCCCATCTCCCTCTTTTTGAAATTTCCTATAGAATTAGCTCTCGAAATGCTTCAGTATGGCACTGTATGTCAAAGTTAGATGTAACTCTCCTCCCCCTGATGATCCTGGCTCACACATCTTCAGTATCACCCAGATCCAAATTGTAAAAGTATTCAAAAATCCCAACAATACCCTTAAAATTCGCCTTGCCTCTCAAAAAGATCTTGATGCCTACCTTACCTACCTATAAGGTAAAGAAACTTAAAAAATCAGGGTATGAACTAGTAGTCTTTCCCGAATTAAAAGCTGCTTGCACTCTCAAGATCACTCACCCTGATAAAAGCATCTTCAACAGGGATGAGGAAGAAATTGCCAAAGAAATTTCCTAAGAAACAAAATTAAAGTATGTGATGTCAAAAAAGACCCCCAAAAAGACCCCCCCAAAAAAGCCCCTAATTTGCTGTGCGGGATTTCAGGAAACCAGCAAACTCCTCAAGTCAGGTCTCAAAGCCTTCCATGTCATCATGCCGCCTGAGTTCCTCTCTCCTGAGTCATGGGTAAACCTCCAACAGTGCTTTAAGTGCTATCAGTATGGGCACATAACATCTTCCTGCAAAAATGAGCAAGTATGCTCGCGCTGTGGTGACACTGACCACTCATTCACAACTTGCTCATCAATCTCCTTAAATGAAATAATTGTAGCGGCCCCCACATTGTCATAAGTTCTGAATGCCCCTTCCGCCTCAATGTTCTCAAACAAGCACGTAAAAATTCAAAGACCTCCCCCAACATCCTCCAACAACCCTCGCCCTCTCTTCTCATCCCATCCAGTCACCAACATATCATATGCCTCAGCTGCTACCCCATCACTCCCCCATCAATCCACATCCATGCCTTCCTCCTCCTCCATCAGCTCCAACCCCCCAAGCCCTTTCTTCAATCGGGAAATTGAAACATCAGTGCTAGTAAATGTAGCTCTTCACCTAACAGATCACTAAGTTACCCCAACATTCAATAAACTTTTGAATGACGGCTTCACTGCTCACAATCTCCCTGCCATATCTATTCCTGAATCCTCGTACCAATTCAGCAAAGCAAAATCCTCCAAAACTCCCACCCCTACAGCCATCTCCTCCCACAATACCTCCTCACCCTCTACCTCCCCCACCTTAGTCACCCCTCTACCGGCACCTCCACACTCTCCACATCCACCCCCAACTCCAAGACTCCTACTCCTCCTAACACACAAGAAACCACAACCCAAGAGACTCCTGCCAGAACCCCTCCCTCCCCAATGACGACATGCCCATCCACATTCCTGACCCCTCCCCTATCCCACCACCATCCATGCCTCCCCCAAATACCCCCTCTACCTCTACCCCTATCCCCAAAGATCTTCCTGACCTCAATACCCCAACATCTTTCATGCCTCCCCCACCCCCTCCTACACCAAAAACACCCACCATTCCTCATCAATCTCCCAATCCCATTCCTCCCTAATCTCCTCTAAAAAGAAAACCGAGCAGCCCAGCTGAATTACCTTCCCCTGACTCAGACCGATTTTCGACCAAAATGCCGTAACACATTAAATCCAAAGGAGAATGCTAACTCTACCTCCAAATCCCTAGCATTTGGAGGAGGCCGCTCCTTTTCATCCTCTCCCTCTCGCCCACGACCAAATTACGCGGACAGCAATTCACTCCCTCCCCCACCATAAAATGTTCATAATGTTTTTACTCACCCGCCAAAATTTCTTAAAAAATAAAAATTACTCAATGTATTAAGCCATTCATATAACAGTGCAACCACCTCCAAACTCGGCAGTTGACAGCTATGCCTTGCTGCCCACCTTTAGACCCTTACCATCCAAAAATTATCAAGCTACTTTTTAGACCATTTCCATCCAAAATCGCCACCTTCTGTTTGCAACTTTTACCACCTTAAATTAATACTCCTTGCCTCCTTCTTGCGTGCCATACTGAAGCTTTCCAAAAATGTACTTTCAATAATATCAACAGAGTCACAACCCTCCACCAACTCAAATTATAAAACTCACGCACGTTGGGTCAAGCCCGACAATCTTTATCCTCCTACTTTAACACTTTCTCTATTACTTCACCAATAAAAACTTCCCTTCTTTCACTTTTCACCCACCTTTTCTATATTCATTCATTCATTCATTCATTCCTGCAGCGGTCATTCACCTCTCGGAACCCACTGGGCACGCTTCTTGCAACCCACTTCCTCTCTCTCGCCTGGGCACCAAAGGGAACTCTGAACCACTTATTCCAGCCACCCAGCCCTCACCAAATGTTTCAGTAAAGACCACCTCAGGTCTAGCATCGCTCTCTCCTACTAGGCGGATACACCTTCAGTATCC
>JBAKBP010032726.1:0-22791 GCA_037953745.1 Lithodes maja
CTAATGGATGTCTATAACAAAATAATAAATATATGAAATAATCGACCAAAACATTTCTCCTTTCCCCTTAACACCTCCACCTTGATGTCCTTCACTCCGACATTCAGGGGTGTAAAGTAATGAGACCACATCGCCTTAAGGGAGCCCATCGCGCTTTTTCTGTCTTTCTCTCCCTCTCTCTTTGGCTTGTATCCATTCGGCCCCATTCAGCCTACTGTTTTAAGATGTTTACCACCATCCAGGTGTCAATATTTTCCTGGTGAGCGGTAGCGAGCCAGCATATATATATATTTTTGTTTTGACAGCAAGCTAAATTGTTTACATTTTTCGATAGAAAAATTTCTCCGACGAAGCCGGATTTCTCCATACAATGCTGGCTCGCTTTCGCTCGCCAGGAAGAAATCGACACCTGGATGGGGATAAACGTCTTAAAACAGTTGGCTGAATGGGGCCGAATGGATACAAGCCAGGGAAGGAGAGAAAGATAAAAAAGCAGGTGACCCCCCTTAAACCGGATTTATGGTTAATCTTAATCATTCACCCAAAGAAGGTAATTAGATGTACAGTCGATGACAGCCATTTCTGGACTAATTGTGGTAGACAGCCATGCTCAGGAACGCTCTACGGACATGGGTGAAGGGAAACTCTCACCAATACCAGGATTCTCTCTCAAGCTCTTGGTTGTTGGTTAAGAGAGCCCATCTCACTTCTTTTTCTCTTTCTCTCTCTCTCTCTTTGGCTTGTGTCCATTCGGTCCCATTCAGCCTACTGTTTTAAGAGTTTACCCCCATCCAGGTGTCAATATTTTCCTGGCGAGCGGTAGCGAGCCAGCATATATATATTTTTGTTTTGACAGCAAGCTAAATTTGTACATTTTTCGATAGAAAAATGTCTCCGACGAAACCGGATTTCTCCATACAATGCTGGCTCGCCAGGAAGAAATCGACACCTGGATGGGGATAAACGTCTCAAAACAGTTGGCTGAATGGGGCCGAATGGATAAAAGCCAGATAAAGAGAGAAATAGAGAGAAAGAGAAAACAAACAGGTGACCCCCCCCCCCCCCCCATAAACTGGCAGGAGCGCATGACATTTTGAAGAAACAGAGTGAATAGAAATAGTAAAATATAATTACAAGAAAGACTAGAAAACAAAGAAAAGAAAAATACAGTATACTGATAAATGCGATTAAGCGCATATAGTGGCAAGACCGAGGCCACTTCCCCGTCAATCAACCATGACGTATATCTCGGGATTATCTCCAGTAAAGCTGGAGTCACACGAACCCTTTTTCGAGCATTTTTTACGGGCAATTATGGTCTGGAAGCTTACAAAATTACTCATCATCAGAATTCAGCCGCCTAACATAATCTACTTTCAATCTAGTTACCGATACCAGTGCGAAAATATCCCGAAATAATACGAGAAAAAACTTGCTCATGGAAAATTGACGGATAAAGCGCTCGTGTGACAACGGCTTATCTCCAGTTATTGTGCACTTGGTACAGTCACTCATAAACATTCGTGGACCTCACCTATTTCTATTTTTTTTTTTTTTTTTTTTTTTTTCTATATTCCAACTTACTTCCTCTCGGGCATAGGCTGAGAGCCTTAACATTCACCGCTTTACAATGAACAGTGAAGCCCGTGAGGTCTTGTTCCAGTCTAGGGAGTGAGACATGTGAAGCACGTAGAGTACAACGAGCACCTGCCATCTTGCCTTCACATGAGGCACGGTGCTCACTCATGGCCCGAAACGACCCCATCTCTGAAGCCACCTCGTTCCCGTGCTTCACTGTCTCACCCCCTACACTCGGACTATCACACTTACACACACACAACGCCACCTGTTGAGCAGATAACTCATATAATTCATAACTCAGATAATTATGGAAGTATATCTCTAGAAACGAATTTGTGAATATAATTTTCTATGTAGCAACTACAAAACTATTTATTGAAAAGCAAGTTTCATCCAAAAATCAATCCAAATAGTTATAATTGCATAAAGAACAGCATCGGGGTCCCCGAATGTTTATAAGTGACTGTACATGTTGTTGATGACTGAGTGACGTCACAAGTAGAATGATACAGAGGTTCTCATATTATTAAGGGGAGACTGGCCGTTTGTTTGGTCTATTCATTAATGTATTCATATATATTTTTTAGTTTCCTCCCTAGACCTCCATCAAGCTTAGAATAACACCCCCAGACCCCCCTTCAAGATAAATGTGTACATTTTTCGGTAGAAAAGTTTCCCGGCCGAAGGCCGTTTCCTCTTAAAATTGCACGCTCGTTATCGCTCGCCAGGAAAAAATCGACACCTAAATAGCACGAAAGGTCTTAAAATTTACAACGAAATGGGGCGAAAGGTGTTAAAATCGCCAAACTAATGGACCGAGCGACTTATAATATCAAAACTAGTGGGACTAAACATTAGGGAGAAGGGGGTCCAGAAAAACGGTCTGCTTGTATTATGATGGAATTTATTTTAGCGTCTTTTATTAGAAGCTATACAAAAAACATATATTAACCTATTCAGTACGGATGACGTATTATTATTATTTAATTCAAGCTAACATTTGTCGATTTCATTCAGATTAGGAAGGCCGTCTCATTTTTAATTAATTTAAAAATACCTTGAGTAACTCGTTTAGTACAATTATTGGACAATATGTTTTTTAGGTCTGGTATGAGATATAATTATCTATGTGTTTTCTATAGTTTTGTATTACAATATTAGTTACCGCAATATATGTCTTTACCGCTGCAAATTATATTATTTTTCCTTTGTGGGTTAAATAATGGTGGAGGAATAATGGCGACCATCTTGGATCAGCTGAGAACTAATATTTTTAACTTTTTCACTGTATGATTAGTATTTTGTCACTCTATATATCAATACTAACCCTGCGGGGGTCTGGGGGCAGCAGCCCCTAGGTTAGGTTAGGTTGTTAGGTTAGGGTAATGACAAAATATGGTTTTCGGGGGGCATGTTTTGATATTGCTAATAATGGGAAAAATGCATTTGCAGAAGGAAAAACGCCTTAAAACACACTAATCAATAAAGGACTTTTATTACTAATCTATGCAAAAAGATGTAGTCGAGCATGCTTAGTCACTGTATTTGGGCATGCTGGCTCTGGTGTTTGGGGTTTAATCCTACGCACCGGCAGAGGAAATTTATCTTAAAAAACATTCCCTGGCCGTGAAGGCTAGGTCTGGACGGTCCAGTCTCGGAGGACTCACAAAGTCTTGTCCACGTCCTACTCCCTCGGGGATATGTAGCACACTCGTTTGCAGTCAGGATTAGTTTGTTTAGCCTCATAGGCTGCTGGCTCTAAATATATCGATTATTTGTTATTATTATTATAATGATAAATATTATTATTATTAATATTATCATTAAGAGGGTGGCGACTTATTTCATGGATATGAACGAATTGCTTGTAACTTCAAATATAAAATAATATATCAATATAACAATACAATACATATTCAAGCGACAAAATGCTTCCTGCGTGGGTAGACAGTGATTGCTGATAAGAGTCCTTAGCAGTCCTCCGACTCCCACTTACTGTCAAGCAGAAGACATATTAGACATTTTAAAAAGGCATATGAGGTGTTCTGCATGAGATAATCCCAAAGAGCAGTGAACAAGCACACAGAGTTGATTTGTGATTTATAGTTCGAATCTCACTAGCTCATTTCTCTTCATGTTACAAATGGATTTTTGTTTAAATACATGAGATAATTAAAAAAAAAAACTCGAAGCCAGAGCATACTTTTTAACTAGTACTATTAAAATTAAAACTAATTGCGTGCAAAATTTCTTTGGTGCCGAGTTTCTGGATAACCCAGTGTATACAGTATATAAACACTGTTTCATCCGACGTCTTGGGTGTTAGTGTTATTTTGCTTAATTATTTTTGAAATTTTGATTGATTTTGCGATATTCCAGCAATGTACAGTATTTTTAGTTTGCCACCTAGACTAAAAATAACAATCTACCTCTCGGCGCCCTTTCATGCTAAAACCATAGTCGAAATTAAATAAATGAAGCCAGACTCCCAGCTGTAGCTATTGTGCAGCGATCTGTCAGTAATTTGTACACTGACACGAAAGCCCCTCCAGGCGAGTTCCCGACTCGAAATTTCAGCCTGATACGGCGAATCAGCAACATAACCGTGGATATCGGTAAATAGCCGTGTTTGACTCTCACGGTCCAAGCGACGTATCGGGGGTCGATACGAGATTTTGAGCTGTTCAAAAGTTTGTGGGAATCCCCTGGCAACTGTAAAAAATCGTCTGAGTCTGGTCTCCATCACGAACTCGCCGTAATACAATCGTGTGGTCCGTATCAAAGACGTATGGTCCGTATCAAAGCCGTATGGCCCGTATCAACGTCGTCTGGTGCGTAAGCCTGCCGTGCGGACCGTATCTCTTCCGTGCGGAAAATTGGCAATGGCCGAGTTGGCAACCGCGTGTCTAGCCTAAATCCGGTTGCACGTCTCACGGCGTCGATACGATTCTTCTGAGTTGTATCGCTGTCTTTTGGGTCGTATCTTTTCCGTGAACTAGTCGTGTACCCTTCGCACGACTTTTCCTATCTTCTTCGTAGCATTTGTTTCTCCACCGTATCGGCATCGCTAGAGTCTTATCAAGTCTTGCGAAAGAGATACGGTAGAGATACGACTCTGACGATGCCAGCCATTTTCCCTGCGATCTCTAGTAAATTCGGCAAGACACAGGATTTGTATGTGTCGTGGGTGTTCGTGCCAGTCTTGAAGGGGCTGTCGTGTCAGTGTGCAACGACCTTAAGTGGGCGCAACTGAGCGGTTGCCTTCAAGTTAACCACCACGTAATATTATACAATGTATTATTTCATATTTTGTTATTTAGACTGATCGTACCATATTACATGTATCACTGTATATATATATATATATATATATAAATTTGTTTGTATTTGTGAACGCATATATACGTGAGCATGTACAGTATGTGTATATGTGTGAGTGTGTGTGCGTGTGTGTGAGACTGATTGTTTGTTTGTATTTGTGAACGAATATATGCGTGAGCATGTACAGTACAGTATGTGCACAGTATTTTTTTTGTTTGTGTTTTTTTTTCTTCTATATTCCAACTACTCCCTCTCGGGCATAGGCTGAGAGCCTGTACATTCCACCGCTCAACACGGTGAAGCCCGTGAGGTCTTATTCCAGTCTGGGGAGTGAGACATGTGAAGTATCCATCATGGCTCGAAGCAGCTCCATCTCTGAAGCGGCTGGTTGCTTCGTTCAAGTGCTTCACCGCCTCACCCTCCAGACTCAGACCCTCACTCTCAGAATGCCACCTATTGAGCGTGTGTGTGAGTGTGTGTGATGATTGACTGAGTACCTGTTATTCAGTGTGCATGATGGAGTTGGTATACATGAGCATGTGTTTGTGTCTTCATATATGTCATGTGTGTGTGTGTGTGACGGACAAGTGCTTGATTGGCTGGGTGTGTAAATGTGTTTGTGTAACTTGATGAGTGTGTGTGGTTAAGCATGATTCACACATTCACGGGTGTGAAGCCGAGTTACCTCGAGTATTAACTCATGGTAACTCGGGCAAAAATGAGCCCGAGTGAGCAAATTTTTACTAGTCAACACTAGGCACTACGAGTGCAATAGAGTCCACTAAGAGTCACAAGGAGACGCCAGGAGTGGGCTGCGAGTGGTTGAAAATTTGAATTTCAATGGTAATTTTCGGATTACGAGTTATTAAGAGTACGACAAGAGTTACTGCGAGTACAACATGACTCACCGAGAGTCACTGAGAGTTGTAGCATTGCGTTGAGAGTATGCCGGGAATGCCTCCCATTGTCTATCTATCTACCTGACGCCGTAATCCCCGAAGGGGTGACCACGAACGAAACGCCCCCATGCACCTCTGTCCCCAGTCAGTCAACGCCCTTCCTCCCAACCAGCACCACCCTTTATCCATATACTTCTTCCCTCCATCCTGCCACCTCTCTTTCGGTTTACCTCTCCCTCTCTGTCCTTCCACCTCACTCTCTTAGTCATTCTCTCGCTTCCCATATATTCCATATTGTACCCCTGGCATACTGTATATATGCGGTGTCCCATGCCCTCCGATGCCACACCTACAGTCAATTTATTTGGTCTCTATATAATCTGTGAATCATTTCCGATATGATGGAATTAAAGATTTTTTTTCCAACAATTCGTAATCAGCAAAAATAACACAAATGTCAATTAATAAAAAGTTAAAATATTTCCCCCATTATTTTGTTTAGACCTACTTTCAAGGCGAAAATATACCATTCACAAAAAAAAAAAAAACACAAAAAAAGAAAAAAAAAAAATTAAAGATTAAACACATAAATAAATAAAAGGCGAATCTTCCGATGGTGGCTCACACCAATTAGCTGAGTGTCTATCTGGAGAAAATGAGGGAAAATCTTTAGTTGACTCATATTTATTTATGTTTTATCTATGTGCTGGACGGATATTATGCTTTTCAATTCCCTCCATTAGAAATTATTCATAGATTACAAAAAATACCAAATATGACATAGTTACGTAAATGTATAATTATGGGAGATAGATAGATGCATTAGATAGATAGATGCATTAGATAGATAGATGCATTAGATAGATAGATGCATTAGATAGATAGATGCATTAGATAGATAGATGCATTAGATAGATAGATGCATTAGATAGATAGATAGATAGAGAGTTGCTAGGTCCATGCAATCGACAAAATACGAATATAAATGAGACAGACTTCAGTTTCTGAAAAGACAAGGGATACATTTGTATTGACTCTCTTTTTCATTTTATTATTTGTTTATTGGAAGGATATTATATTTTTCAATTCCATCCCATTAGAAATTGTGTATACATTAGAAAAATACCAAATAAGTCATAGCTATATATATATGTATAAGGGAGATAGATGCATTATATAGAAAGACAGAGAGACATTTGATGCATAAATAACCTATCGAGACCTGACTGTATAAATTATGTATATTGGTAGCCTGTATAAATTATGTATATTGGTAGCCTGTATATATACTGTATATATACATATATACAGTATATATATATATATATATATATATATATATATATATATGTAATGACGGGGTTGAACAGCCACACCTCAATCACGCCCGAAAGGATAGCAGTGATCCAGAGCAGCAGGAGAAGACGACCTCAGGAAAAGGCTAAAAAGAATAAGACCAGAGGACCAGTTTCCCAGGCTTCAATACCGGCAGGAATAGGTTAGCCTATCCTGTTTCCCGAATCTACCCATGCTCTAATCTCTGGGAAACTAGCTCAGTCTACCCCAGAAAGAAGTTAGAGTCCCCACCAATCACAGGGACCCCCAGCTCCTCCAATGGCAAGGACCGAGACAGAATCCAAGGAATATCACCAACTCCAGCCTGACTTACATTATGACGAAGAACTATTTATGCAAATGCAACACCAAGAACCCTCTCAATACTTGAATGGATGGGAATCCCAGTACCCCCTCTACAGTACCTCCCGGGAAGACTGGGGATAGTACCACCGAAGTGAACAGTGAAAGAACTATAACGTGTAGAATAAGAAAAAACAGATATTGCGATTAATAGAAAATCATCCATTGCGTCACCATAGTACTCTCTAAAAATAGGGGAACCATATTGAGAGATCAAGAATCTCTGTGTGCATAAATTAATAACCACCATGTATTTGTAGCTTAAGAACTACCTTCACCATAGCCAAAACAACGATATCCACATGTCCTTATGTTCTTGAATTAGACCAAATTGAACACTAATAATAACCCGAATATAGCCTGACTGAAACTGAAGGAAGTTAGCAAATACTATTGCTTCCTTCCACTGGCTTCAACCAGATGTGGGATAGGATTGGTATTGTTCCCCCTGTACGAAAGAGTGTGCTGCCCTGCCCCTGAAGTGAAAGGCCAGTTCCCCTCCACGTCCAGCCCAGCAGAACCCCGAGTCCTACGTCGTCCAGGTTCTCGTTCATGGCCACCTTTATCCTATACCCTAAGTGTCTCTGCATATTATAAGTTGTGGCTATTGTTGTGAAGGTAAGGTAAAATATGCGAGTATTCTATAATACTTAATTATAGATCTGTACCTAATATCTATCTCAAATCTGTGTTGCCCGTGTAAACTCTCTAACTTTGATCTGTACAGTGTTATATTAACCTATCTGCGGCGAGACTCCGATTCGCTAAAAGTCGTGTGGGGCGAAGCTATTGCATTAATTTTGACGAAAATCGTCATTATCCGATAAATATCGTCATTACTTATTCATATGCGCCCATTTTATGTTTAATACAAAGATAGTTATATGTTACAACAATAAAACAAGTGGGAATAGTATTTGGCGGGGTGACAAACACAAATATATTGCCGAGCGGTTCATTCATAGAGTTGACAGATAGCGAGACTGCACCCTCCCTTCACGAGCTCTCGAGCGAGACTGGAGGCAGTGCGGGCTAGTCTCTCTCTCTCTCCTCCCTCCACACCCCTCCCGGGTAGGGAGTTTTGGCGCCATAAATAAACCGATAATCACAGGAATAGAGAAAAATAGATGATAATTGAGGGGGGGGGGGGGGGATGGGGGGAATTTGGACACATGTGGAGGAGTGATAGAATGTATGGAGAGGAATTATCTTACATATTTACACATTCCTTTGTTTTGAGTGACAGTGGGATGTTTGAAAAGTCTTTTTTTAGGACATGGCTCATATGAGGACGCTCTCCCTCCTAGGGTTCAGACTCATATGAGGACGCTCGCCGTTCCTGGGTTAAGTACGAGATATTGCCAAGATAAATTGTGTTAATCCTTAAGAAACCTAAATTGTATGTACAGTACATAGTCATTTTTACACGTGTTGTTTAACCAGGATACTCTCATATTTTATTCCTATGTGTTGATTATTCTTTGTGTATACCGTGAAGTGAAGTGATTCCCTATTTAAATTCAATATCTACCTAGAACTTACGCCCAATTTAGGATTTATATATCCATATAATTATCGTCAGAGAATTGATACTACCATTCTTCAATTTGAAAGTAAAGAACCCTTTCCGTCGAGTTAGAATTAACTCATAATCAAGATACTTGAATTCTATTAGTTCTTGTGAGTAATCTAATCATATATGTTACTCGGGTCATATAATTCTTTCCACACCTTTCAAGGAACTCAGATTGTCCAGTTCTTGATTCGATCCACCTATTACTTGGCTTTGGATCATATTTATTACTTGATATAGTAATCCCTTGATTATATTCGTATTTACGTTATAATGCAACGCTACGTTAGTTCTGCATTTTCTTTAGGATTTTATTAACATATGTAAAACTCCTTTCCTACCACCCTCTAGGGTATTCCTTAAATATAACTTCACCATAATAATTTTTAACTTTAAATAGCTCCTTTTACAAGCTATCTTCACACACGTATATAAGTGTGTTACTTAAGATTCTAATAAATTATTCCCCCATTCGTAAACTTCGTGTTTATCCATCCCAATTCAGTCACTATATTTATTGTGAATCTGAGTTCATTTACCCGTGTGAATTAACCTCATCTATGATCGAATCTTATTTTTCGTGTACTGTGTGAGAGATTATTCGCAATAACTCTTAGATAGTTGAATTCAGAATTAAACTATCTTCCTCTCTAGAATTAAATAAACTGCCTAACCTTATCCCCTAATTTAATATCGCATTAAAGTAATAGTTCTTTTCCGAGACCGCAGTCCACCTGAAGTATAGTCTATAGCGCGGCTCCTTTGATGTACTCACCTGAGCGCGGGCTTCCTTCCTGTTGTTCACCACCCATACCAGCCCCGCAGCTGAGCGATAAGTTTCACACTCTATCGTATCTTTGTCAGAATACTTCACGCTAGACATTTCGCTCGCATATGTATTATTGTCAAGGATTCTTGTTTGTGTATAATGTTTATCTGAATATCTTTGTGTATTTCCATTCTTACATTGCCACTCAAGTGTTAACTTGAAACTTAGTAGAGGGTGGAATTAGTTCACTCTCTTATTCATATTATTCTTACTTGCTGTTCTAATAACAGTATAGTATAGTATTATCATTTATAAATTACCATGCCATTGAATAAATAAGAGTGTAATCTAACCTGTGTGTTTATTGTGTTATCGTTGCCTGATTGAGTATTTACCTTTCAAATTCCCTAAGCTCGACGTGACCCTGTTGAGATATAGTCCACATCTAAGTATCTGAAATTCGGATTATTAAGATACAATACTGAAGCCTGTTGGATTACAACCCGGCATAATAATTTATATATTTGTTCATATGTTATTATTTTGTTAGTTCTCATTTTCTATGATTCTTGTATCGTTTCTCAAGTTATATTTTAGTTAGGTATGATCTTTGACATTTTAATATTAAGTCTATGTAATTGCGAGTTGCCGCGAGTGTTCATGAGTATTTTACGAGTAGTTGCGAGTAGTTACGAGTCACTAAGAGTAGTCTTTGAGTCACTGAGAGTCACAGAGAGTTGTCGGACTCGCGGTCCAAATTTTGTGCAGGGTTGAAGTTTTGCCGGACATGGCCGACCCACTGCGACTGGCCGCGAGTCAAACACGAGTCGACAGAGTCACTATGAGTCATCGATTTTGACCATGAGTAGGTGCGCGAGTCCAAATTTTGCCCCACTCGTGATGACTCTAGCTTACACTCGTGTATGTGTGAACTGGGCTTTAATATATGTACACACAACTGGGTGCGCGTTTACCTGCTAGGTGTGTGTGTGTGTGTGTGTGTATAAAAAAGAGCTTACTTTTGATATTCGACATATCTAGGCAAGGTAGGCTATCCCAACCTGTAACTGAGGCTTTTCACTTTGTTTGTTAACTTAAATAGATTTACAGATCAGAGACCCATTCACATTTGCCCTCGTCCCACCTAAAATAATCCACACATAAACACAGACAATAAAACATAAATTTGAGCCCATCTTTAATATACTGAATACTCAGGACTGTGTTAATGTTGTGTTCCTTTTTGTTTTTGGTTCAAATAGTATACCTTGCCTCAAAAATGAAATCAATAGGTCTGCTTCAAAAAATATATTGAGTTACATTTTGTATTGGCTTCCAACTGTATTATGTATATTTAAGCTCCATACATATTCCATCTTTCATATTATGACGAGTAGTGCTCATTTACCAAATGTAGTAAAGCAATGCATACAGTCTAAGACAGCTCTAGCATTCATTATGAATGCTAAGGTACTAAGGAGTTGCTAGATTTCCTGCTTTATTAGTCTGGCTTCCCTCACTTTCTGTTTGGGTCTCGCCTACATTGAGAGTAATCCAGCTAACTCTCACAAACACCCCCTCTTCTTACCACTACACTAAACAAACGCACCACACTTCATTCCAATATACTCATAATTTGTACAATATGGCGACTCTCAACCTTGCCTTGGAATCCCAAGGGGGAAAGGGGGGGGGAGGACCATAATTATGTGCCCCCAAACCCAACTTTTCTTCACCAGACAACCCATCAAATTTCTCGGGACCACGGCCTGTTACTCTTACTATCGATTTCTGTATTATTTGTGGCCTTTCCTCTAATTTTCCCTCTGTTAAACCCACCTATCCTCTAACAAACTTGATCTTTTTCTCACCGAGACTCAGGTGTCTTAAGCAACTGGCAGCAGCTCTTCTCTGTATCCGCTTACTGTCTCTATCCTAGTTTCCAAACCAAAGGTGGATGCTGTGTGTATGTGCATAACGAACTCACTTGCTCTCGTGTTCCCGACTTTGACTCTTCTGAATTCTCAACTTTATGACTCAAACTTTCCTGTCAACCTCAAACTAAATATTTCTGTGCTGTCTATCTATCTCTTAGCTCTACTGATGCCCTAAATCTTTGCAGACCAAATGGGCATCAGATCGAGTCCATGCCAAACGTCATGTTTTTTTCTGAGGTCATCTTGTCATTCCTGGTGTTTTACATATATCCTGGCAACACCTACACATCAAGAGAATACCCCCTATTTTTTCACCAATTTATAGCATAGAAGATTCCCGACTATATTTGTAGATGCTGTGAATGACTGCAAACAATACTTTGAAGCTCGACTGTCAGCATCTAGTGCGACACATATGAAGCACTCAACATCTCGAAGCTTCAATCGATAATCTCGGGGCCTCGCACGAATTACAGTCTACTGAGCAGCCTGCACTCCCGGGGTTAATGCATAAAATAACAAAGAAAAACAACAAAATATATGTAAACTGGGACATATCCTATCAACCTCTCCTTTCCCTCAAATCTCCATCTTAGGAGATATTAGTGTTCACCACTACTAATGGCTCTCATCTAATTTCACTGGCCAACCTGGTGAACAAACTTACATCTTTTCTATCCCAAATGACCTAGAACAGTTAGCCCAGCACTCTACTTATATCCCCGACCACCTTGGAGATCGGACCAACATCCTTGACTCATTTCTAACCTCTAATCCTTCTGCTTACACTGTAAACCTTTTCTCATCGTTGCGCTCCTCTAATCATAACCATATCACTGCTACCTTTCCTATTTATCTAGTACAGTCATCCAATCCTCCCAGCTGCCGGTGCTTGTGACACTTTGGCACTGCTGACTGGGAGGCTCTTTGGCAGTACTTTTTTTTATTTCCCATGGAATTACTTTTGCTTCAGTGGCCGGCGACCCTAGGAAAGTTCTGAACGCATTACCAATGTAATCATCTCGGGCATGGAGGAATGCATTCCAATTTCTTTCTCTCAGTCTAATGCAAAAATAAATCCGCAGGAAGGAAGAAACATACAAACGGTACCTTCACCTTCAATATCACGAATCTCACATTTTCTATATTTCTGCCCAGAATCAAACCAAATCTGTTCTACGACTCGCCAAAAACTCTTTCATCAATGATAATTGCTCTGAATTTTCCAAATCTAGCTCTTCCCAAGCTTACTGGCATCTAGCCAAAAACCTCTCCAACAATATTACTACCTTGTCTTTCTCTCGTCTATTCCACTCTGACGGCACCATCATAATTTCTTCCTCTGACAAAGCTGAGCTCTTCGCTCAAACTTTCACTAAAAACTCCACCTTTGATGATTCCGGTGCTATTCCTCTCTCGCCACCCTTCTTGCTGGAAGTTTGCTCTCATTCATTGTGTCTCAAAGAAGGGTGACCACTCTCAACCCTCCAACTATCGTCCAATCGAAAGCGATGTATCCTGACCAGGATTCGAACTCACTCTCTCCAGATATTTTTGTGAGAGTTGGGCACCATCACCACTCCAACCTGTCCAATATTATCATTAGTATCATCCAATTGCTCTCATTTCTTGCATCTCTAAAGTGTTTTAATCTATTCTTAATTCAAAATTTCTAAAGCATTTGCCTTCTCATAATCTACATTCAGATCGCCAGTATGGTTTCCTTAACCCCTTAAAGTAAATAAATCCTTGCAGTCTGGAACTATGCCTGATCAGTGGAAGCTAGCCAATGTAACACCGATATTCAAAAAAGGCAGCAAATCCCTACCCAGTAACTATCGTCCAATTAGCTTAACCTCAGTTGTATGTAAAATGCTAGAAACACTCATAAGAGAAAGACTCGTAAATCACTTAGAGGAAAATAACATACTTAAAGATACTCAACACGGCTTTCGTAAAAAACGTTCCTGTTTAACAAACCTCTTAGACTTCTTCCACGATATCCTCAACCTCTACGATGAGAGAAAAGCTGTAGATATTATATACCTTGATTTTCAAAAGGCCTTTGACAAAGTTCCTCACAAACGTTTACTGCTAAAACTAAAAGCGCATGGAATACAAGACGGTGTGTTGAAATGGATAGAAAGTTGGCTCAGCGACAGAAAGCAAAGAGTAGTCATAAACGGTAAGGCATCTAAATGGACCAATGTAAGTAGCGGGGTACCCCAGGGATCGGTACTAGGACCAGTTCTCTTTCTAATTTACATCAACGACATAGATGAGGGTCTCACCTGTACAATCTCAAAATTTGCTGACGATACAAAAATTGCAAATAGCGTACTCTCAAAAGAACAAGTTGACGATATGCAACACAATCTAGATAAGTTGTCAGGTTGGGCCCAAATTTGGCAAATGAGTTTCAATGCGGATAAATGTAAAGTACTACATATCGGATACCAAAATGAGAAAGCAAACTATTTGATGAATGGCACTCAGCTTAAGAATGTAAACAGAGAAACCGATCTGGGAGTAACAATATCGAGTAATCTAAAACCGAGTCAACAATGTTCAGAAGTTGTTAAGAAGGCAAACAAAATAATTGGCTTTATAGGCAGGTCATTTGAGCATAAATCCAAAGACGTTATCCTAACCCTTTACAATTCCTTAATCCGCCCTCTTCTGGAATACTGCGTTCAATCCTGGTGCCCTTATTACCAAAAAGATATAGACAAGCTAGAACGAGTTCAACGTAGAGTTACCAAAATGATACCTAGCCTAAAGAACAAACCATACGAGGAGCGTCTTAGAGAATTAAATCTATTTCCTTTAACCCAGCGCAGATTAAGAGGCGACTTAATTCAAGTGTTCAAAATCATCAAAGGCATCGACAATATGAACTGTAGTAAGTACTTCACTATCGACCAATCTAATTACACACGGGGAAACGGGTGCAAAATTATTGGTAAATCTTTTAACTCACACGAAGCTAAAAATGTCTTCTTCAATCGAGTTGTCAACTTATGGAATGGGCATCCCTGAGATGTTATAGACTGCAGCACCGTTGATTCATTTAAACTTCGCCTAGTCAAATATCTTGCATCAAACCCGCGACTGACTGTGTTTGTAAATTAATAACTTTATTTTATCCTCCCCTCAGTTACTAACCCATCTGTCCCCTACTAACTTCCCAATCCTGCCACGGACATTAGTTCCCGGGCAGTAGTTCCCTTTCCAATGTTCCCTTACCCACTCTAAACCACTGTTTGGACACTTGATCCTCAGTGTTTTGGAGGACAAGCAGCCTAGAAGGGTCACTAGACCTGTTGTTGCTTGATTTCCTTTGTACTTTGTACTCCTTTGTAAGTTCCCTTCAGTACCAGAGTTGTTGCCAAAAGCGACGAGACAACACCGTCTCAGCACCAGAGTTGGTGGGTGACTGACTCAGGTAGCCTGGAGTAGCTGAGGTGGAGCATACAAAGTGTTGCCAACTCCTCACAGCAATGCCTCCAAGCCATGTTAGCAGCTCATGCTAGATATTAGAAGAACATGGACTGTATAATACTAACGGACGAGAGCCATCGCTGGTACTAGCGCCAATTTTGTTTACTGATGGACATCAGCCGTCATTGGTACTGGATGAGTTAAGTGCCCTTCTACCGGTGACTTTCTTTCATATGTTGGGCTGCCTCCTTTCAGGACTTCGGTGAGATCTTTTCCATTGCGCTAGACATAGTGAAAACCTTCAATCGAGTCTGGCACAAATCTCTAATGTCTAAACTGCTTTCCAACAGTGTCTATCCCTCCATCTGTCTTTTCATCTCTAATTTTCTTGTCATTCCATAGTTGCGGATATAGATGGTTATCGCTCACTTCCTCAACCTATCAATTCTGGTGTTTCTCAGGGTTCTGTCCGGTCTCCAGTGCTCATTCAAATATTTATTATTTATCTTCTCAACTGTATGTCTCGACCTATCTACTCATATGCTGATGACTCTACCTTACACTATTCAACTAGTTTTCTACAACGAGCCACCACATAATTACTCATGTGATGAGGCCATAGCACGCCTATTGTCTGATCTATCAATATTTCCAATTAGGGCAGATAGAATCTTGTTTCTTTCAATGCCTCCAAAACCCAATTTCTCCATTCATCTTGTAAGTGATCCACGAGGTAAAGCTAACCTTCTTGCGGATATTTTTTCCACCAACTTAACCTTAGATGAAATAAATCAAGATGTCCCTGTACTTAGTTTTAATTCACCTGCAATTCTCTCACTTAAGATCCACACCAGACATGTCAAAACTATTTTGCAGAATCACTCAGTAGATAAGGCTACTGGTCCTGATGAAATTCTTCCAATAGTACTTAAAAATTGCTCCTTGGTGCTCGCTCCTGTATTGGCAATTTTTTTCCGTCTGTGTACTCATACCTCATGCTTCCCAGTACCCTGGAAAGAAGCAAACATCCATCCAGTTCCTAAAAAAGGTGCCTCTTCAGATCCATCAAACTACAGACCAATAGCTATAACTTCCACTTTTGGTAAAGTCTTTGAAATTATATTAAATAATCACATCATTAAGCATCTTGAGAATAATAAATTAATCAGTGATAGGCAATATGGTTTTAGACGATGTCGATCAACTGCAGACATTCTTTGCCTTCTTATGCATCAAATCAACCAAGCTACAGACCAACATGGTGAAACACATACAATAGCACTGTATATATCAAAGGCATTTGATAGAGTCTGGCATCAATCCTTATTGTCGAAGATGTCACACTACGGCCTTGCATCATTAGTTCCACTAATTTCTTCTTATCTTCATAACAGAAATATACGTGTAATGGTAGATGGCCTATATTCTCAATTTCACTCAATATATGCTGGTGTTCCCCATGGATCAGTTTTGGCCCCAACTATGTTCCTCATTCATATCAATGATCTCATATCTACCACTCATAATCCAATACATTCCTACGCAGATGACTCAACACTCCACAGTTCCTTCACATTTACCAATTCTTTCACCCAACCCGATCTTATAAATTCAAAAATAAACACTGCAATTTCTCTGAACCAGGACCTTTATAGAATTAATGAATGGGGACAAAAAAATCTAGTTTCCTTTAATGCACAGAAAACCAAGTACATTCAATTTTCTAACCGACAGAATCTCACTACTCCCATATATTTTTTAATGATGTAAATATTCCCACTTCCCCTAGTATTGACATTCTCGGTGTAACATTACATACTAACTTGAGCTGGACACATTATGCTAGAAGCATTGCTAAGAATGCCTCTAAAAAGTTGGGACTCCTGTACAGAGTTCGAGAATTCTTCACTGGCATAATATATAAAAGTCATGTGCGTTCTCAGATGGATTACTGTTCACCTCTGTGGAGTGGAAGTGGAGTGGTTGCATTGAGGCAGTTGGACAAAATTCAAAATAAAGCTATTAGATTAATCAATAACCCTGCAATCACACAGGACCTTCCTACATTATCCATACGAAGAAACATTGCATCCCTTGCATTATTCTACAGATATTTTCACAGCAATTGTTCCGAGGAACTTGCTTCAATTGTGCCGCCTCTCCACATCTTTCCCCGTAGAACTAGGGCAGCTGAGAGCGCCCATGAATTTACACTTTCTCCTCCACAATGCAGAACTTCTGCTTATCAAAATTCATTTATCCCTAGAACTACTACTCTTTGGAATTCACTTCCCTCGAATTGCTTTCCACAAACTTACAATCTACAACAGTTTAAATCCAGTTGTTACAAACATTTTATGAATGGAGAATGTGTTACAACCGGGACTACGAATAAAACAAGGGCACTTAATGATTGGACTAGTAATAGGGCACTATGCAACAACGGTATGCTAGATCCAAACCCTCGAACTTATATGCCGGCGAACAAAACACCTATACACTCCAGAGTTAATCTGCGATAGCGGGGTATCCTTAACTGGGCATAAATGTACTCTACTTCTGGCTAACCGGCACTGGTATAGCCTGATAACATACAAGATGCAAGTTACGTTAAAATGCATAAAAAGGAATCTATGGAAAGATCAATTAAATCACTGCAAGATTTAATACAATAAAAAGATGCTTCAATACAGTTACTCTAAACAACAATAAACTCTTCACTCCTATCTGAAAGAAAGTGAAGTATAGTCCTACAGCATAGACCTGGAAACTTCTGAAGAAAGTCTGATGCTCATACGATGCTCGTACTAATCTTGAACTATATAAAGGCAGGAGGCAGGACACCACACGTGTACATCGAATACACTAAAAGATAGGACATATAATGTTAACTGACACTAGAATACTATAAATGCGCAACGATAGCAATGCTCGACACTAAAAGAAGTACTTCCTTATCAATGAAACAGTCTGCTATGGTTGTGCGGCTCAACAACAACCTAGACTAATAAATGCTGTGAATAATAATGCATACATATCAAAGAGCTTATATTAAATACAAACAAGTGTCTACTCGATTAATAATGTCTAGCTGGGATACTCTAGGTAAGGAACTGGGGTTGAGCAAGACAGGCTCGTAGCCTAGCGATGTCCTTAAGACTGCATCCTTTAAGTTACGTTAATTGACAAGGGGGCTCTCTTAATAGATCCAGATCACAAGTATCTGGTTCTATCCTGGCGACCCTCTAAAGAAAAGCAAAGAGGCAGCAAAGTGTGGAACTGGTACAGGCCAAAACCCTCAGTCAACACAATGCTGCACTCGCAAAGGACGCAACCGAAAAGACAACCCAGGCTACCACAGGACCGGTCGAAGTCGTGTAGGTATAGGCAAACCGTACACACATCGGAGACAACGACTACAGTTACCTTATCCCAGTCTAGCATTAAATAAAAGAGCTGAAACACTAAATCAATAATGGAGACACACTAAGTTCTTAACCTATACTAACTAAGAACCCTCAAACCTATTCTAAGTACATGTAAATATCTCTGAGGACGGCGTATGCAATACAATGGGGCGGCTATGAAAACCGTATGCAGAACCCATGGGGATAAGTAATTGAATAAAGGCGAGAAGTAATGGAAAAGAAGAAGTTCAAAGAGAGAAACAGTGATAAAGGTGGTGATCGGGGGAGAGTATGCAAAGGGATGTTAGAAGCACGCGCGCCAAGCCTGTCCTGACGAGGACAGCTGCTGGGGAGCCTCATGGAGGAGGCAAGTTACACAGGAGCCCGCAAAGGCGCGATGGTCGGCCAATCACGAGCCGATACGTCACAAGACAGCAGGTGTCACGTGACACAGCCAGACACGCCGCCCAATGGCGAGCGAGAGGCAGGAATGCACCCGTGACTCAGACACTCACTACCTTCTCGCTCTGAAAGTCTTTCTCATTCCCACGCTGGTACTATTATCACTACTGTTGATATAAAATATAACCCGTTGTCACAGACAAAAACAAAGACCACCACTGGACTGTCTGTGACAATGCGATTACTAGGAAAGAAAGAACAACATTCTCGGATAACTGTAGCCCATTTCGATGTCCCTGGCGAGCGCTAGTGGCTAACGAGAGGCGATTCTGCCAACGCTGGTAGACGTCACACCCCGCCCAAGATATGGGACGCTCAACATTAGGCGAGCACCATATCTGACAAGGCAGAATGCCGACAAGACCCGCCACACCTAGCCACTCCACCAGAAATGAAATGCAAAGCTCAATCTTAAATAAAACAACATATTAGCATAAAGAAAATCTTACAACCCCTCCCAAACACAATAGTATAATTTAGCCTGCTATGCTCCCTGAGCGAGCTTCACAGAGCCCAGCCTACTAAGTGAAAGACAGGTTCAACTTAGGAATTTAGCTATAACATTGGCAACTTACAATTAACTATCAAAAAGAAAGAGTTTTTAGGTGATTTTTTATTTAATTTTAATGTTGTTTTTGATGGCTGCTCTACGGGGGCAAGCCTGGTTTTTCTCCACTCAAACCCACACACCTGTGGTGATCTACGCCGGATCCTCCACCCTCGACAAACAGTCTGCAATCACATTCTCGCAACCGGCAATATGGCGAATGTCTAGATTGTATTCTTGCAACATGAGTGACCAACGTGTCAGCCTCATATTCCGGTTGTGGAATTGGTTCAGAAATTTAAGAGGGTGGTGGTCGGTGTAAATCACCACGACTGGCCCGTAGGCAGGAACATATACTTCAAAGTGCCTGAGCGCCAACACTATTGCCAGCATTTCTTTCTCCACCACAGAGTAGTTTTTCTGAGCGGAATTAAACTTCTTGGAAAAGAAACTGACTGGATGCTCCAAACCTTCCTCGTCTGTTTGCATTAAGACGGCACCAGCCCCTACACCGCTGGCATCTGTTGCCAGCTGGAATGGTCTTTCAAAGTCAGGGGCCCTGAGGATTGGGTGAGTGCATAGTAGGTGCTTGACCAGTGAAAAAGCCCTTTCACACTCAGGTGCCCACTTGAACTTTTTCTCTTTTGCTAGTAAATCTGTCAGAGGAGCTAACACAGTAGAATAACCCCGAATGAAACGGTGATTAGTAACCGATCATGCCCAAAAATCTCATGATCTGCCGCTTAGTGGACGGCCTGGGGAACTGGTAAATAGCCTGTATCTTGTTTTTGGGAGGGCACACCTGGCCTAACCCGACCACAAACCCAAGATACTGCACAGTTGCCCGGACAAAGTCGCACTTGCCCAGATTGACCACCATGCTGGCCTCACTGAGCTTCCAAAACAAGGCTTCTATGTGCTCACACTGACTCTCAAAGTTGTCATCGTAGATTATGACGTCATCTAGGTAGACAGTGCAGTTAGGGATGTCAGCTACTAACTCATTCATAAGACTCTGGAAGGTTGCTGGGGCATTTTTAAGGCCATACGGCATCACATTGCAACGGTAGGTGTTCCCATCAACCACAAACCCGCATACCCCCTTCGCCTGCTCAGACAAGGGCACCTGCCAGTAGCCTTTCACTAGGTCTACCTTAGTTAGAAACTGTGCCTTACCAATCTTGTCTACACTATCGTCAACACGGGGAAGGGGATAAGCATTGGTGGGAGTCAACCCGTTCAATCTCCGAAAGTCAATGCAGAAGCGAACCTTCCCGTCAGGCTTGGGCTGCAGAGTGACAGGAGATGTCCACCTAACTGCCCCCTTCTCAATCAACCCCCGTTCTAACATATACTCTATCTCCGCTCTGAGGGCTGGGAGTTTAATGGGTGGAATTGTGTAGGGTACTGATTTAAAGGGGGGGGTGATCTCCCACGTCCACGTCATGCACCACTCGAGTTGTGAGGCCTGGATGCTCTGCAAAACACAGTGGGGTATGAAGCAAACAGGTGCTGCACAGCTACACGCTGTTGCTCAGGCAGGTGCAATAGAGCATCGTCAGCCACCTGTCTGCAGTTCCCCGCCCAATGGTCAGCAGAGACATGACACTCCCAGTTATCTTCCACCTGGGCTTCACTGTCCCTCACTTCTTCTCCTCCATGACTGCTGCAGGTCAACACAGGGACAGCGAGAGGCTCAGGGGGGCGCCTCACAAACTCTTTCACCAGATTCACATGGCACAGCTGATTCTTTTTACGCCTATCTGGAGTAGCCACAAGATAGTCTAGGTCAGAGATCTTGTTTACCACCTTATAAGGACCAGCGTACTTGGCAGACAACGGATGACCTGGCAGAGGTAACAGAATCAACACCTCCTGCCCCACCTTAAACTCCCGGAGGTTTGTCTTCTCATCGTACCTGTCCTTCATCAGTGCTTGCGACCCTACCAAATTCCTACCTGCCAACTCTAGGCTTCTCAGCATTCTCTCTCTGCTCTCGAGGACATACTTTAACATGGAACATGGTTTTGCTGTGCCCTCCCAGATTTCTCTAACCATGTTGAGGAGGCCTCTGACCTGATGTCCGAAGACTAACTCATTGGGACTGAACCCGAGGCTTTCACCAGGTACCTCCCGAGCAGCGAATAATACATAGGGCAACCCAAGATCCCAATCCTTGCCGTTCTCAACACTGTAACAACGCAGCATGCTTTTCAGAGTCGAGTGCCACCTCTCCAACACCCCTTGACTTTCTGGGTGATAGGCTGAAGAGACAACTGTACTGATACCGTGCTGCTGCATGGTCTGTTTGAAAAGGTTAGAAGTAAAGTTGGACCCTTGGTCTGACTACAATTCCTGCGGGTACCCGTACCTAGAACAGTACAATAGCAAGTTACGAACAACAGTCTTAGCAGTACCATTTCGCATGGGGTATGCATCCGGATAACGAGTGGCAACATCCATGATTGTGAGGAGGTACTTGTTGCCTGCACGGTTAGCGGGTAGAGGGCCAACCATGTCGATTATAACCTTACTGAATGGTGGCCCGATTACAGGAATAGGGTGTACCAGAGCCTTGGGATAACACTGGTTTGGTTTACCTACTGTCCGGCAGGTACTGCACATTGCCACCCATGACGCCACATGTGCCTTCATACCTGGCCACCAAAACAATTTCGCCAATGCTGCTACCGTCTTACGTACACCCAAATGCCCTGCCAACGGTACATCATGCGCCAACCTCAGTAGGCTATCACGGCACACACTAGGCACTACCAACTGGTCAACCACTCTCGACTCACCCTCCCAACTCCGTCTGGGATCTAGAAAACGCCTGTACAAGATGCCCTCCACACGAAAGAAGTCCCCCGGCTTTGCATCCCCGTCCTCCTCAAGTTCAATTGCACCGTTACTACACTTCTGAAGCTCAGGATCATCTAACTGCAGCCGACAGATATCCGAAGGAGCCAATTTATCTAGGTGCTCCCGGAGCAACTTATGGCCTCCCCCGATACTGGACTGTTCGATCCTATCTTGCTTAAGTGTGTAACGATGCTGTCTCAGAGTTTTCTCACGCCCTACCTCCTCACCAAGTGTGACAGGTTCTGGGGCCACTCCGGACCTAAACATTGGTGCTAATACTGAGTTGCCAAGAAG
>JBAKBP010032727.1:0-22790 GCA_037953745.1 Lithodes maja
CATGGAACGCCTAGTATTACAACTAATTACACCCGACCTACCCCTAGCTCCAACACAACATGGCTTTAGGCCACTGCATTCCACAAACACTCTTCTCACAGACCTTACACAAAGAGCTTTTGACGGCATCAACTCAGCTAGACCACCACACAGATCACTATTAGCCACACTCGACATTAGTAAAGCCTTCGATGCCATCCCCCGCCACAACCTAACAAACATGCACAACAACACAAAAAGGTGGCTGGCCAACTTCCTAGCAGGCAGATGTGCACACGTATCTTTTGCCGGTCAGTCATCTAAAATCAGAAACTTTCCAAACGGAGTCCCACAAGTATCCGTCCTATCGCCCGCACTCTTCAATCTGTACATGCACGATATAACTACACCCAATACGCCCCAAATAAACTTAGCCTCCTATGCAGATGACATAACACTCACATGCACACACCATGACCCAAAAAGAGCAACAGATCTCCTTCAACCCTATCTCAACACACTACATGGCTGGTGCACTACAAACAGACTTAATCTAGCCCCAGCCAAATCCACCGCAACCCTGCTCACAAGCTGGACAGGAGAACACAAATACATCCCTCAACTCACCATAAACAACACACCCCTAACACATACACACACACCCAAAATCCTAGGAGTAACATATGATACTCATATGACATTCAAACAGCACACCACAAACATTAAAAAGAAACTGACACCTAGACTTAACGCCCTCAGGTCACTTGCTCACACAAAATTTGGACACAACAAAGAAACTACCACCACAGTATATAAACAATACATAAGATCAGTGATGGAATATGCATGCCCAGCCTGGGCTTCTAACCTAGCTGAAACACATCATAAGACCTTACAGACTATTCAAAACAAAGCCCTGAAGATCATTACAGGCTGCACAGCTCCTGCACCCACAGATCACCTACATCAAGAAACCAAAATCCTCAAAGTCAAAGACCATCTGGACATGAGAGGCACTCAATTCCTGGCAGCAGCCTTCACGAACCAAGACCACCCACTAAACTACATGGCAACACACCCACAGACACCAAGAAATATCAAAACAACACCCAGCACATGGTATCACACACAATTATTGTCCTCTCTACCTCTCTGCCCACCCCGAACCAACTTCCAGAAGCACATCCATACTCATATCTCTCGCCGATCCATCCACTCGCTCACAGACAACACGCAGCTACAAGCACGACCTCCCGAAATCCATTCTTCCGAATCCTCCCTTCCTCGCGAGGACAGAGTCCACCCGGCCAGGCTGAGATGCGGACACCATCCAGCTCTCCTGAGCTATCAGAAGAGACTGGATGACTCCGTTGTCGACACCTGCCCGGGATGTAACACAGCACCCCATACCATTAAACACATCATAGAAGACTGCATTTCACACAACCACTTACGTCAACAACACAATCTACACTCAATGAGAGCTCTGTGGGATAGCCCAATTGTGGCCATGGCCTTCCTCAGGGACTCGGGGCTGTTCGGCCAGGCAGCTTAGGGAACAACAACAACAACAACTCGTACAGGATTAATAGCTTTAACCAAAATGGTCACACTCTTTAATGGTCTAAGTGGCCATAGCCAAAATGGCTACACTATATTCCTTCTGTACTTTCTCCATGCCCGATAAGATACATGATATTTTGATATATGTGGCACAGCCCTTGTATCCAACACAATACCCTGCGTGCAACCCCGCTCGAACCCCGCACAACGTTGCTTGCAACTTTAATTATTATTATTATTATTATAATATTAGTGTATTAATTTAGTTTATGCACACACATACACTAAATAAACCATTTATCATGATTATTTAGTTAGTTCACACACACACACACACACACACACACACACACACACACACACACACACATACACACACCCATTAAATACCAGATATACTAGGATTGAGAAAGGGAGCGAATGTACAGTCAACATCAATAATTCACTGTCAATCAGGCCAATACACTGCATAATATGAAAGCTATACTACGCTTTTCCTTGCCGGTCATCATGTGTCTAATGGCCCAGGATTAACCCTATGAAGACTGTAACGCATTTTGACAGATTTTTTTTTGGCTATCATTAGACGATTTTAGACAATTTAAGAAGGATCTGTGAGAATTATAAGGGTAAAGACCATCTCAGTTAACCCTCTGACTTCTATATACCCTTCCTAATCTGAATAAAATCGTCTAATAATAGCCGAAAAACAAAAAAGAAATGCGTATTGGATCTTGAAAAGGTTAAGGGAGCCCACCTCGCTTGTTTTCTCTTTCTCTCCCTCTCTCTTTGGCTTGTATCCATTCGGCCCCATTCAGTCTACTGTTTAAAGACGCTTACCCCCATCCAGGTGTCAAAATTTTCCTGGCGAGCGGGAGCGAGCCAGCATATTTATATTTTTGTTTTGACAGCAAGTTAAATTTGTACATTTTTCGATAGAAAAATTTCTCCGGCGAAGCCGGATTTCTCCATACTATGCTGGCTCGCTATATCGCTCGCCAGGAAGAAATTGACACCTGGATGGGGATTAACGTTAACAGTTGGCTGAATGGGACCGAATGGATACAAGCCAGGGAAAGAGAGAACATTGTTATGCCCACAAATCCTTCCTAAGTTGTTTAGGGGGAGATGGGCCGTTTTTCTGGTCCCCCTTCTTCCTCATGTTTTGCCCTAGTAGTTTTCAGACTATACGACATTTAGCCCATTAGTTTGGCGATTTTAAGACCTTTCCTCCCACTTCTTTGTCAATATTAAGACTTTTCGTGTCATTTAGTTGTCAATTTCTCCCTTGCGAGCGATAGCGAGCCTATCATTTAGGAAAAACCGGCCTTTGGCCGGGAAATTTTTCTATCGAGAAATGTACACATTTATCTTGAAGGAGAGTCTTGGGCGGATGTTTTTTAAGCTTGTTGGAGGTCTAGGAAGGAAACTAATACAATAATAAAGGATACGTACATGAACAAATAAATACGCCTCTCCCCCCTTAAACTGTCTAATGATAACCAGAATACACTATCAAACTACGTCATACTGCTGAAGGGGTTAAGTTGGCGTCAGTCAGGTTATGGATTTTTGGCCACTCATCGCATCTCTTTATTAACCAGCGGGTCCTTTTATGCGACTCTACTTTCTTTTCGCTTTGATCAGCTGTCCACAGTTTGGGCATCAATCTCGACTTCAAAGGGTCCAATCTCAAGTATTTTTGTCAGTTTCTCTCTCTTTCTCTCTCTCTCTCTCTCTCTCTCTCTCTCTCTCTCTCTCTCTCTCTCTCTCTCTCTCTCTCTCTCTCTCTCTCTCACACACACACACACACTCACACAATCACACTCACACTCAATCTCTCTCTCTCTCTCTCTCTCTCTCTCTCTCTCTCTTAATATAGAGAGTACTATATACTATATACTATAGAGAGTACTGTAGAGAGTACGCATATGTGGGGAGGTTCCACCCATGTCACACTTCTCAAAAGGGTACAGTCAAAACCATTTCGTCTCATCGACTCGCCTCTTCTAACTAATTTCCTACAAATAACTGTCTTGATAGCGTAATGCATAGTGCGTGGAATTTCGAAGTGAGTATCCTAGATTCGAGTCCTCGGAGTGCCACATGTAGTTGTTGATTTCATTAATTGAGGTTAGATGTGAAATTGGTTGGTTTAAAAAACAAAATAATATCTCACAACATGTCGCAAATTTGCATCTCTCTCACTCTTATACCATTACCACAATAGTTAGTGTTCTTCAGAGCTCTCTCAATATATACCTCCTCCCTTACGGAGAATGGGGGGTACCCGCCTTTCAACGCACTCCCATCCCTTTTCTGTCCAACTCTCTAACCCAAGAGTGAACCAATTTTCCCAATCTCTCTTCTACTTTATGAGTGAGCTTTGAAACTCTCTTCCTCAATCTGTCTTTCCCTTATCCTATGACTTAAACTGTTTCACATCCCGTGTGTCCAGACATTTTTACTCTAACGTACCTTGAATTTGGCTCTGTCACTCGTTCAACTTTGGAGGAGATACTTGTTACAGACAGCTTTGCTTTTTGTCTCCTTCATTCACATAGACATAAATATAGATAAAAATAAGAAAATTATAACCCCTAAAATTTCCCATCAGATAGTGTTAAGTAGCCATACACAATAGAAGAATTTAATACATAATATATAGTCCCAATTAATACGACATCTTGAAGAGGGCGCCAGACTCTGATACAGTATAGCCAGCGTCACATGAGGGCCTGTATCCGATACTTGGCTCCGAGTCAGTTTATCGGATTAAAAATAAATATATACACAACAAAATCTGTTATTCGACTAATGATTAAGGCGATGTCATACGGGCGCTTTTTCCGGCAATTTTCGGTGATAATTTGTTTTGCAATATTTTGGAGTTCTTTTTCATTGGTATCTCAAACTGAACTGAGGGTAGATTACGTTAGTTGGCTGAATTCTGATCACACTTAAATTTGAAGTCGCAAGACCATAATTGCCTTACAAAAATGCGCTCGTTTGATACAGTTTTCCTAGATAGCATTTACCCTCAGCTGGAGAAATGTAGACGCTAGCGGTGACTGGTATCGGAGTCGGGAACCCGCGGCAACTGGTATCGGAGTCGGGAACCCACGGCAACTCTTCGTTCTGTTTGGAGGGTTTCGTGTTGCTCATTTTTGTATTAAATAGAACTTTGCAAGATTATGAGCTTCAACATTCAAAATACCGGTACATTCAGTGTTTTTTTGGAATCCGATGCTGTGACTCCGATACTGTGACTCCGATACAGTGACTCCGATGTTGTGACTCCAATGCTGACTCCAATACTGTGACTCCAATACTGTGACTCCGATGCTCTGACTCCAATACTGTGACTCTAATATTGTGACTCCAATGCTCTGATTCCAATACTGTGACTCCAATGCTCTGATTCCAATACTGTGACTCCAATGCTCTGATTCCAATACTGTGACTCCAATGCTCTGATTCCAATACTGTGACTCCAATGCTCTGATTCCAATACTGTGACTCCAATGCTCTGATTCCAATACTGTGACTCCAATGCTCTGATTCCAATACTGTGACTCCAATGCTCTGATTCCAATACTGTGACTCCAGGTACTGTGACTCCAATACTGTGACTCCAATTCTGTGATTCCGATGCTCTGACTCCAATACTGTGACTCTAATACTGAGACTCCAATGCTCTGATTCCGATGCACTGACTCCAATACTGTGACTCTAATATTGTGACTCCAATGCTCTGATTCCAATACTGTGACTCCAATGCTCTGATTCCAATACTGTGACTCCAATACTGTGACTCCGATACAGTGACTCCAATACTGTGACTCCAATGCTCTGATTCCAATACTGTGACTCCAATACTGTGACTCCGATGCTCTGACTCTAATGCTGTGACTCCAATACTGTGACTCCAATGCTCTGACTCTGATACAGTGACTCCAATACTGTGAATTCGATACTCTGACTCTGATACAGTGACTCTAATACTGTGAATTCGATACTCTGACTCTGATACAGTGACTCCGATGCTCTGACTCCAATACTGTGACTCCGGTACTGTGACTCTGATACAGTGACTCTGATACAGTGACTCTGATACAGTGACTCCGATACTGTGACTCCAATACTGTGACTCCAATACTGTGACTGCGATGCTCTGACTCTGATACAGTGACTCCGATGTTCTTACTCCAATATTGTGACCCCAATAATGTGACTCCGATACTGTGACTTCAATACTGTGACTCCAATACTGTGACTCCGATACTGTGACTCCGATACAGTGACTCCGATGTTCTGACTCCAATACTGTGACTCCGATACATCCACCGGTAAAACTGTTCATGCGCCGTCGGCTTTAAATAAATGTATCCCCAACCTAACACAGTAAAAAAGTTAAGGTATAAAAAGGGTAAGAAAAAGGTATATCAAATTTGTGGATATATGTATAGAGCGTTATTTTGCTTTCTATCCATATATTATTTGGGTTTATTAATATCAACATAATTTTACAAGGATATATTATTATGGACACTTTAATTGCCCATTTCATATCCGTTGTATTTCATTGTAAATGGTTGAGATTATAGCTAAACATGAGTATCTAAGCAGTCCTCATTTGTACAGTCACTCATATAAATTCGTGGACTTCACCTATTTTTTATCTATGTACATATAATTTCTAAACACGAATATATTAATAAAAATATTCTATACATCAACTGTAAAACATTATATACTATTGATTATAAAGCAAGATCCACACACAAACCCATCCAGATAGTTATAATTTCATAAAAAACATAGGGGTCCTCGAATTTATGTAAGTGACTGTACATGAAATCAAGAAGTTTTGAGAATATTTGACAACTGACTTGCTTTTTTACACATTAACCCTTTGAGTACCTGTGACACTATTTTGCATTATATTCTGACTATAATAAGTTGATTCTATGAAGCTTTGGAATGATCTCTAAGAATGAAAGGGGTTAGCACCATCTCAGTTAACCCTGTAACTCCCACAAGTTCTTCCTAAGCTGAATAACATCGACTAATGATGGCAAAATATACAAATAAATGGCGTCATCGTATTCAGAAAGAATTAATAACAACTGGAAAAAATGATCATACCAATAATTAATATAAGAGGGTGTTTCGTATACAAAATTGTTACATAATTTAAGAGAAATCTTTTAATGAGGTTATACACTAATATCAAATTTTGTATTTCTATGTTACACAGATTGTGACCCCCGACTTATATATATATATATATATATATATATATATATATATATATATATATATATATATTGAGAATATATCACAAATACACGTGAGCCACTAAATGTTTCTAGTCTCTCAGTGGGGATCGAACCATCGACCATCAGAACGATAGCCGACGCTTAATCAATTACACCACGGCAGTCAAAAGACACTCAGCCTTCTATCCTATTTATGTTAGGGAGAAGGGAAACCCACTAGGCGAATATATTTCAATTCAAACCTAGTTGTAGGATCCATATTTCCAGAATACCATACACGGATTTTTGAGTGTCCCGACGCAACTCGGGTTGAAATTGATTTCATTTAATTCTAACCCACAAAGCATGAGAGTTACAAATATTGAGAATATATCACAAATACACGTGAGCCACTAAATGTTTCTAGTCTCTCAGTGGGGATCGAACCATCGACCATCAGAACGATAGCCGACGCTTAATCAATTACACCACGGCAGTCAAAAGACACTCAGCCTTCTATCCTATTTATGTTAGGGAGAAGGGAAACCCACTAGGCGAATATATTTCAATTCAAACCTAGTTGTAGGATCCATATTTCCAGAATACCATACACGGATTTTTGAGTGTCCCGACGCAACTCGGGTTGAAATTGATTTCATTTAATTCTAACCCACAAAGCATGAGAGTTACAAATATTGAGAATATATCACAAATACACGTGAGCCACTAAATGTTTCTAGTCTCTCAGTGGGGATCGAACCATCGACCATCAGAACGATAGCCGACGCTTAATCAATTACACCACGGCAGTCAAAAGACACTCAGCCTTCTATCCTATTTATGTTAGGGAGAAGGGAAACCCACTAGGCGAATATATTTCAATTCAAACCTAGTTGTAGGATCCATATTTCCAGAATACCATACACGGATTTTTGAGTTGATTTTTGAGTTGATTTTTGAATTGAAATATATTCGCCTAGTGGGTTTCCCTTCTCCCTAACATAAATAGGATAGAAGGCTGAGTGTCTTTTGACTGCCGTGGTGTAATTGATTAAGCGTCGGCTATCGTTCTGATGGTCGATGGTTCGATCCTCACTGAGAGACTAGAAACATTTAGTGGCTCACGTGTATTTGTGATATATTCTCAATATTTGTAACTCTCATGCTTTGTGGGTTAGAATTAAATGAAATCAATTTCAACCCGAGTTGCGTCGGGACACTCAAAAATCCGTGTATGGTATTCTGGAAATATGGATCCTACAACTAGGTTTGAATTGAAATATATTCGCCTAGTGGGTTTCCCTTCTCCCTAACATAAATAGGATAGAAGGCTGAGTGTCTTTTGACTGCCGTGTTGTAATTGATTAAGCGTCGGCTATCGTTCTGATGGTCGATGGTTCGATCCCCACTGAGAGACTAGAAACATTTAGTGGCTCACGTGTATTTGTGATATATTCTCAATATTTGTAACTCTCATGCTTTGTGGGTTAGAATTAAATGAAATCAATTTCAACCCGAGTTGCGTCGGGACACTCAAAAATCCGTGTATGGTATTCTGGAAATATGGATCCTACAACTAGGTTTGAATTGAAATATATTCGCCTAGTGGGTTTCCCTTCTCCCTAACATAAATAGGATAGAAGGCTGAGTGTCTTTTGACTGCCGTGGTGTAATTGATTAAGCGTCGGCTATCGTTCTGATGGTCGATGGTTCGATCCCCACTGAGAGACTAGAAACATTTAGTGGCTCACGTGTATTTGTGATATATTCTCAATATTTGTAACTCTCATGCTTTGTGGGTTAGAATTAAATGAAATCAATTTCAACCCGAGTTGCGTCGGGACACTCAAAAATCCGTGTATGGTATTCTGGAAATATGGATCCTACAACTAGGTTTGAATTGAAATATATTCGCCTAGTGGGTTTCCCTTCTCCCTAACATAAATAGGATAGAAGGCTGAGTGTCTTTTGACTGCCGTGGTGTAATTGATTAAGCGTCGGCTATCGTTCTGATGGTCGATGGTTCGATCCCCACTGAGAGACTAGAAACATTTAGTGGCTCACGTGTATTTGTGATATATTCTCAATATTTGTAACTCTCATGCTTTGTGGGTTAGAATTAAATGAAATCAATTTCAACCCGAGTTGCGTCGGGACACTCAAAAATCCGTGTATGGTATTCTGGAAATATGGATCCTACAACTAGGTTTGAATTGAAATATATTCGCCTAGTGGGTTTCCCTTCTCCCTAACATAAATAGGATAGAAGGCTGAGTGTCTTTTGACTGCCGTGGTGTAATTGATTAAGCGTCGGCTATCGTTCTGATGGTCGATGGTTCGATCCCCACTGAGAGACTAGAAACATTTAGTGGCTCACGTGTATTTGTGATATATTCTCAATATTTGTAACTCTCATGCTTTGTGGGTTAGAATTAAATGAAATCAATTTCAACCCCGAGTTGCGTCGGGACACTCAAAAATCCGTGTATGGTATTCTGGAAATATGGATCCTACAACTAGGTTGGAATTGAAATATATTCGCCTAGTGGGTTTCCCTTCTCCCTAACATAAATAGGATAGAAGGCTGAGTGTCTTTTGACTGCCGTGGTGTAATTGATTAAGCGTCGGCTATCGTTCTGATGGTCGATGGTTCGATCCCCACTGAGAGACTAGAAACATTTAGTGGCTCACGTGTATTTGTGATATATTCTCAATATTTGTAACTCTCATGCTTTGTGGGGTTAGAATTAAATGAAATCAATTTCAACCCGAGTTGCGTCGGGACACTCAAAAATCCGTGTATGGTATTCTGGAAATATGGATCCTACAACTAGGTTTGAATTGAAATATATTCGCCTAGTGGGTTTCCCTTCTCCCTAACATAAATAGGATAGAAGGCTGAGTGTCTTTTGACTGCCGTGGTGTAATTGATTAAGCGTCGGCTATCGTTCTGATGGTCGATGGTTCGATCCCCACTGAGAGACTAGAAACATATATATATATATAGTATATATATATATATACAGTATATATGAAAGTGTATGTAGCTGGTATTCCATAACGATATAGGACAGTATTGAACAACAAATAGTATTCGTAAAATATGTCTTTATGTAATCACTACAACATAAAATATACATCCAATATAATGTAATGTAAACACAGCATTATTTGAAAGGACTGCCAGCATCACAATATAGAGAATCACTATATATTGTAATGAAGCACGTAACTTATAGTCCATATATTATTAGAAGTCCAGGCATTGTGATCCCTAACCTCTGTAACTCAAAAAGGACTAGAGTAAACGGGCTGTAAATATTCACATCCATTCTGTGGTTGACTCTTCCCAAATGGTAGAAATATTTGATCGATTACTCTAGTAGTTTATCAATTATAGAAGCTAGTGGTCAAGATTATTGGCCTAATTACAATTAATTGAATTTACTTGTATTTACCGATGTTTCGAAAATATATTTTAATTTATTATATTTTGTCCTATGATTTTGTAAAAAAAAAAAATCAACAAGATTACATGAGGCATCTCAATCATTCTGTTATATATATGTACTTTCTAAAATTAGAAGAATTTATCTTGCTTTGGAGAAACTTAGACACCACTTGTTTCATTGTGGACATATTTAAATGGCTAACATTAGGAGATTTAATTTTACATATATATTAATCCCTATTCAAGAGGGTAAGCAAAAGGAATGTTCTCTAGGGGGTTAAAGATGAATTACATAAGCTGCATACCATCGAAGATGTATATTTTGTATGCACCAAAACATAAGGATGCTCAGGTTTGTGTATAATAACGTAAATTTAAGTCAGTAAAGAAAACAAATATTCAACATTTTTGTATCTGGCGGCGTCTGATAGTTGACCGTCTCGCAAATTTCGCGCCTTCCAGTATTGTGATGACGTCATAGATTCTGATAGTTGTCAGGCAACAGAAATTTACCTTTAACTTAACCCAATTTATTTTATAAGTTAGGGGCAAATTTAAGGATATTCCCAATAATGGTGTATAATTACTAGAGCCTTTAACGTTCTGCTGAATAACTTATCTCACTTTTTTGTCTTCATCTTTGTGTAATTCACCTTTAAAGTCTCTCTCCTTCTTGTTTGGTATCAGCTAGGTACTACCTATATACAACAGGGTAAAGCCAACGTGAATTATGGATGCCATATTATTTCTACCTCACGTTTTACCCCAAAGCACATCATTATTTTTACACTTAATGCTTAAATGTTTATACCTTATATTTTATACCTTATATTTGCTATAGGTTTCATAATGAACTGGAGGAAATGAATAGAAATAAGGAAGCTAGGCCTAACGATGTAAATAGCCAATGGAACTTTCTTAAGCATAGCCTTATCGCTGCCACTGACAAAGTCTGTGGGAAAACAAAGGGTCACCCCAGGAATAAGACCTCTTGGTGGTGGAACGATGAGGTAGAACATGCTGTGAAAGAGAAAAGGAGATGCTTCAAAGCATGGAAGAAAGGAGGCAGCAGGGAGGAATACCAGGCAGCTAAACGAACTGCCAAAAGAGTTATTTACAATGCTAAAAATCGCATTAAGGACCTGGTCCTCGAACAAGTGTGTAACACTGACAATCCCAATGGGATCTTCAACCTAGCTAGGCGAGTTAAAAATGACAGTAGGGATATTATAGGTGAACAGTGTGTTAGAGATGATAATGGGAAGATTGTGTATGCAGAAAATGAAATCAGAGAAGCATGGAAGGTACACTATGAACGATTGCTAAATGTAAAGTTTGAATGGGATAAGGAACAGCTTAGTATCGAAAAACCAATATCTGGGCCCCCTCCTTTGATAGCACCAGCTGTAGTGAGCGACGCAATCAATAAAATGAAGGACGGTAAAGCTCCAGGTTGCTCCGACATTGTCGCTGAGATGATAAAAGCCTCAGGGGAGATTGGTGTAAACTTAGTCACTGAGTTGATAAACACCATTATTAAAGATGAGAAAATCCCAGAGGATTGGCTCAAAAGTGTAATAGTAAATATATACAAAGGAAAAGGGGATGCGCTAGATAGAGGAAATTATAGGGGCCTGAAAATGCTTGACCAAATCATGAAGGTCTGTGAGAGAGTCCTTGAGGGTTTGATCAGGCAAAGCATCTCTATTGATGATATGCAGGTTGGTTTTATGCCAGGACGTGGTACAATCGATGCTATCTTCATAGTCAGGCAGATACAGGAAAGATACCTACTAAAAGGCAGGGATCTTTACTTTGTGTTTGTGGACCTGGAGAAGGCCTTTGATAGGGTACCTAGAGATGTTGTACAGTGGGCTATGAGGAAACTTGGTGTGGAAGAGTGGCTGGTGCGTGTGATAATGAAGATGTATGAGGATTCGCGAAGTGCGGTGAGGGTGAAGGGTGTACTGAGTGATGAGTTCGCAGTCCGTGTTGGAGTCCATCAGGGTTCAGTGTTAAGCCCCCTCCTCTTTATTATGGTCTTGGAGGCGCTGTCTAGAGTTTTTAGAGGCGGACTCCTGTTGGAACTGTTTTATGCAGACGATTTAGTCCTAATAGCTGACAGTATGCAGGATGCTGAGGCCAAATTCAGAGAGTGGAGAGAGGGCATGGCGAGCAAGGGTTTAAGAGTCAATATTAGCAAAACCAAGGTTATGCATTGTATTTTGAGACGAGGCAATGTGGAAAAGAGCGGTGCATACCCATGTGCAGTGTGTGGAAAGGGAGTGGGCGTTAACTCAATTCAATGTAGCATCTGTCGATGTTGGTACACCATGGGAGATAAGCGCTGTAGTAGAATAAAGGGGCCCCTGCCGAAGGATAAGTCAGAAATAGAGAAATTTGAGTGCGTAGTGTGCAAAGGCGAGCTTGTGTTAAGTGATGATCCTGTGGCTGTGAATTTTGGAAATGAGTCTTTGGAGCTGGTGAACAAGTTTTGTTACCTAGGAGATACCATCTCTGCCGGTGGTGGGGCCGAGGCTGCCACTGTTGCTAGAATTAGGTGTGGCTGGGGGAAGTTCAGAGAATTTATGCCAATCCTGACCATGAAAAGAATGCCTCTCCCCCGGAAGGGAAAGGTGTATGCCTCATGTGTTAGAAGTGCAATGACGTATGCCTCAGAAACATGGGCCGTTAAAGTAGAGGATGTCAACAGAATGGAGCGTAATGAGATGAGAATGGTGAGATGGATGTGTGGGACCAGGCTACAGGATAGAATAACAAATGTTGAGCCGAGGAGACGTTTAGGTATAAAGAGTATTAGCGAGGTGATGCGTACAAGTAGACTGGGATGGTATGGACATGTGGAGAGAATGGATGAACAAAATTGGGTGAAAAAATGCAGGTCTGTGATTGTGGAGGGAGCTGCACCAAGGGGTGGACCGAGGAAGACCTGGGATCGGACTATACGCGCCGATCTCAAATCCAAGAACTTGACAAGTGAAGCAGCCCTTAACAGGGTTGCCTGGAACGCCGCCATTAGGACAAGAGACTGAAACTGCACTTATGTGTGGAACACTCAGTCTTAAAATTTTATGTATGTATGTATTATGTTCTATTTATATATTTTTTTATTGCGCTAGCCACCAATTTACATTTATCAGGGCACTTAACTCTTTGAAGATTAAGACGTAGTTTGACAGTTTATTCTGGCTATCATTAGGCGATTGTATACAGTTTAGAAAGGACCGATTGGAATTCAAATGGTAACAACTAGCTCAATTAACCCTCTGACTTCCATTTACCCCTCATATTCTGAATATACTAGTCTAATAATTGCCAGAAAACAGAACATAAAATAAATGCGTAAATGCATCTTGAAAGAGTGAAGTCTCCGGGTGCAATATTGTTTCTAACTACCGGGACCCTCTATGCCTTGTACTTTGTATATAAAGGCACTCTAACATCAGCTCCGGGTACCCCAAGTCATAATGTCCCACATCCATTTGAGAGTCACCAAATTCATCCCAAACTAACCTTAACTTAACCACTTCAGAACGGGTGACGCCATTACTCCTTATATTCTGGCTATTATTAAACAATTTAATACAGCTTGGGAAGTACGTCTAGTAATCAGAGAGGTGTATTGTATCTCTATCAATTCGTTGACTATCATAAAACCTTCCTAAGCAGAGAAAAGTCGTCTAATGGTAGCCAGAAATTCACTAACTTAACCTTAAAATACAACACCTAATCTAAGGGGAATATATACAGGTCGGCATGTCCTCGTCTGTATATATTGTTCTCTCCTATAGTCCATCCATTATAGGTAGGCCAGTAATCGTAACTCTTAACCCCTGTAACTCAAAAGGGGCTAGAGTTAATAGGTTGTATATTTCCACACCTATTCCTTGGCTGACTCCTCCTAAATGACAGATATCATTATTAGCTTGATTACTCTACTCGTTTATGAGTGATAGAGGTTAGTGGTCAAGATTTTTGGCCAATCCATAATGAATTCTCTATAGTACTCCAACATTCTTAATAAAATAAAAATACCATTTGAGGAGGAGCACTTTATTCATATGTTTCGCAGATAGCTTCTTCAGGTCACTAACCTAAATTACCTGAAGAAGCTATCTGCAAAACCTTGTCAATAATATGCTCCTCCTCAAATGGTGTTTGCGTAGTTTTCTCATCATCTTCCCCCTTTTTCTGGTATTCAAATGTTCACCTACAATCATTTTATCTTACAATCGCATACTAAACTTGCAGATAATTCTTAACATATAAACTACCTAATCTAAGGCTCAGTCTCTTGGTAGGAACATCATCATCTTCCCCATTTTCTGGCATCTTCTGAAACTTCAAGGGGTCACCGATATACGTTCCATATAATCGCAGAATATCCAAACTAAACTAATCAAACCCTAGCCTTACCATGGTCTAATAATGTAAGCAACAAATATGTACATAAATATTTGGCTTATTCAAACTAAATCAATCAATCACTCAAATCTATCCTAATCTAACCTACCATAACCTAAACTACCTAACCCAAGTCTCAGTCTCTAGGTCGGCACATCCTTATCCTTCCCTTTCTCTTCGTCATCTTCTGTTTCCGTCACCTTCTCCTGGAACTCCAAGGGGTCACCGATGTACTCCCCGTTGTGGTCGGTGGGCGGCAGGAGGTTCTGTCTGGTGCCAGCGGTGGTGGGCGGCCGGTTCCTCTTGAAGAAACCAGCCTGTGAGTAAAACAAAACAAAATCAATCTCCAGCCTGTCACACATTAACGATCTCAATGACGATTACCGCCGAACAAGGGACCACAGGCATGTCGTGAGCATAGTCTGAGGCAATTCCATGGTAGTAAAGGTACCGCCATGTGGAAAAGCTGTAAAATATCTATATGTATGTATTGGCTGAGTGCAACTACCATATATATAATTATATATATATAAATATACATCTATTAGTACAAATATCGGCTCACTTGCTCAAATATATTATCAAACTATGAGAGGTTGGGGTCGAGCTCTCTAAATTCGCCACAATGATAGGATTATAGGTTGTAGAAAATACACTCGCTGCCTGGTTTGTTTGGGAATATTCATCACGGCTGACAGTTCACCCATGCAGCTAAATGGTGTGTGTTGAACGGCAATACTGTGGACCGTTTGGGTGGTATTGGTACAGGGACCAGAGACAGCTTACACACACACACACACACACACACACACACACACGCACGCACGCACGCACGCACGCACGCACGCACGCACACACACACACACCATCAACAAAGCCATAAAGTTGGGGCTACATCCTACCCTGGTTGCGTGGTTGACCGACTTCCTTAGTGACAGACTACAAGCAGTGCGATACCAAGGCTTCATCTCCACCTTCCTAGACATCACATGTGGAGTCCCACAGGGCACAAAGATGGGGCCTCTATTGTTCCTCATCTTGATTAATGATGCCCTAAAGGACACCCCATTCCACTGGAAGTACGTGGACGACTCGACAGTCGGCATTACTGTCGATAACACCTCCCCTAACTATGACCCCCTACAAGACATCCTCGACCGTCTTCAAGCCTGGACCACAGACAATCATGTGACTATCAATCATGACAAGACAGTGGTCATGCACATCAACACTTCCGTTACCGACCTTCCTCCACCCACTGTCACAATTGGTCCTCATCCCCTTCAGCTTGTTGAGTCCACCAAACTCCTCGGAATCACTGTGGACAACAAACTGAACTGGAAGAAACATGTAACTACCACAGTCAGGACCGCCACTTACAAGTTGTTTATGCTAAGGCGGTTGAGATCCCTGGGGGCGTCGGAGAATGAGCTGAAGAGTATATATAACACCTTCATACTCCCTAAGCTCACCTACGCCTCTCCCGCCTGGTCCTCCTCTCTAACCCTAACACAACAACGTCAACTGGAGAGAGTTCAGAGGAGGGCATGCAGGATCATCCTGGGTGGCACATATCCAGGGTACGAGGAAGCTCTCACCACCCTTAGCATACCTGCACTCTCAACCCACCACTACAACACACTCAAACAGTTTGCATCTAAGCTGCTTGTTCACCCACGACACAGAAACTTACTTCCACCAGACGCCCCTAGACCTACACGTGCAGCTCGTCATTTCAACACACTCCAACCAATAAGAGCAAGAACTGACAGATATAAAAATAGTCCTATCCCAACCATTGTTAATATTATTAATAATGTGTAATAACGGCCTGTCACACCATATATACGCGCCCACCTTTAATAATATATGCATAAGTGTGTGTGCGTGTGTGTATTAGAATATAATTTATGTATGTATTTGCTTGAGTTTGTTTATGTATATGTGTATATATGTATCTATGTATGTGCAGTATATGTGTATGTATGTGTGCGTATATGTGTATGTATGTATGCGTTATTTATGTATATATATATATATGTGTCTATAGTGTATACTGTTTGTGGTTCGAGCCCGGCTGAGAGTATCAGGTAGGATAAGAGAAGAGCATTTTAGCATGTAATGTGCATATATTTATGTATATGTATGTCTTTGTGTTTGTGCTGTCAATGGTTCGAGCCCGGTTGAGAATATAAGGTATATAATATATATATGCACTGTACGTGTATTTATATGGTCATATACACATATGTATGTAAGTATACGTACATATGAGCGAGAACATAAATTATTGCTCACTAGCGCAACTTCTGATTATAAATCTATGCATAAGCATTATCTATTATTAAGTGTTCGCGTATCTTCATCCATGTATTTCCACCCTTAACAATAGAACGCCCAGCTCTTCCATATTTCGCCTTCTGTCACACACACACACACACACACACACACACAGCTGACTCGAGAGGAAGCGGTCCACAGGCTCCAGCTGATTTCTACTTACATGGTTGCAGGCGGGAGTGAGCTATAGTCTATCTCTTATTCATGTGTAAAGGGGACTCCAGGTATTAGGATGATGATAATAAAACAAGTAAACTTCGGCTGGCAAGTGGGTTATTAGTGGCTAATACTAGTAGTCCATGAGCCAGGCCAGATATCGGTACCACCTGGGGTGACTAAACACGAATGGTACTAAAATGTTTATAGAGTGACTGTAAGTACATTAAGATATGATAGCCTTCTCGCACTGGTAGCTTAGTCTAAATTTTTTGATGCAATAGGGGCGCTACCCAAAAATAAAGATTTTTAGCGTGACGCTCGGCGTTTTCCTCATTTTCTTTAAAATCCATCACACAATCATCGCGAAACTTTGAACACCTATGTAGAATTATATTCTCTACCAGAGTTGTTCCTAGGTATTTTTCAAATTTCCTCATATTTCGGAATATACTCTATATTTTGGGTATTTTCCTCTAAATCTAGAATAAATCCTTAAATATGGGGAACATTGAAAAATATATTCTAACAGCTCTTGTAGCTTATTTGATTCTCTACAAGAATTATTCCGATGTGTATTTCAAGTTTCTCCATATTTAGGGGTTTATTTCATATTTGGGGATTTTTGGTTATATTTTGGGGATAATTTATTATTGGAAGGAGCAAACATAATTATGTAGAGTGGTTTCCATGTAATGTGTTTGTTTGTTCATGGTTTAATGGTGATATTTTTTGCAGGTGTGTGTCGACTGTTTGACGGCAGGATGGAACCATCTGCGAGGAAGAGAGCACGGATCGACTGTATCATCCACTGCTCTGATGATGACAGCGATGCTCTGGTGTCACCACAGGATTTGGACTCCTGGAACACATTGCTCAGGGCTGCAGAAATCAGGCAGCATGATCCAGTCCTGGAAGCAGCCAAGGGCCTTGAAGAAGGAGGAATACCACACATACATTATCACCGTAAATGTCGTAGTCTCTTTACAATGAAGAAGTCACTGGATTCTATCCTTGCCAAGGGTGTCAAGATAGAATCAGCAAGCGTCGACCCCAGGAGGAGGGCATCAAGGGATGCCCCTAGTACTAGGAGCTCTGAAGATGTCTTAACCAAAGCAGGAATGCAGCTGAGGAATGAGATCAATAAACAAGATGTGAGTCAGCCATGGCCTCCCGATACAGATCAGAATGTCATTCCTGCAGCAGTCACTCAATTCCTGCACACCCTGCTGACAGGAGAGTGTGAGTGTGAAACTCCCTCTGAAAGAGCTCAACGTCTTGCCACTTCCTTTGGCAGTGACTTGGTCTTTGCTGTTACCAGTGGCAAGACAAAACCACCCAAGCACGTACTGCTGACCAATGCTGTAAAGTCTTTGACAGGAAACAGAACTGATCCGAACTCTGAATCGTCTTGGTCACTGTGTGTCTTACTCAATGTTTGAGGAGATCGATACAGCCCTTTGTATCCAGAAGCTGGAATGCTCAAAGGATGACATTCCACTGCCAGCAAACATCTACCCTGGTGTGTTCACAACCCTGGCCTGGGATAACATTGACCGACTTGAAGAGACCCTAAGTGGAGCAGGTACTTCTCATAGAGTCAATGGCATTGCTGTCCAGTCCAAGGTTGCAGGCTCTGTGCCAGAGAAAGTCCTGCCAGAGATTACCAAGTCCAAGATAAGAAGCATCACTCAGACATCATCAATGCTGCCAATATACAATGTTGGGCGGCGGGCAGGGCCACCTAGGATTGAGACTGCGTATGTCGACACTACCAAGGAAGTCCAGGATTCAAAGACAAAGAACCATATCTGGCTTCTTACTCGAATGTCAGACCATGAGGACCAGTCCATCAGCAGTTGGACTGGGTTCAACATCAAAATGCGCAGAGACATTGCAGTGGTTCAGGACACTGTAAGCTACCTGCCCACTATCAATGCTCCCGCAACAGAAATGTCCACCGTTAATGAAATCTTGGAACAAACGCATGCTATCATGCAGTCCTTACAGCTTAACAAGATTGTGTGCGTGTTTGATCAAGCACTCTATGCCAAAGCTGCCGAAGTTATCTGGAAACAAGAGAAGTTCAAGAACATTATCATCAGGATGGGCGTCTTCCACACAATCTGTAATCTCATCTCCACCATAGGAAAGAGGTTTCAAGATGCAGGTCTTAGAGATCTGTGTGTGGAATCAGGTATCATCGCAGAAGGATCAGTGTCAGGAGTGATGAACGGCAAGAGGTACAACAGAGCAGTGAGACTACACAAGCTCGTGTATGAAGCACTGATGAGGCTTGCATGGAAAGGCTTCCTTTCATGGCTAGAAGAAAACCATTCAAGGGACATACACCATCTAGATGAAACACTGAAGGACATCAACAGCTTTCACAGCAATGTGTCTCAGGGACTCTTTCAAGAGCTGATGGAGAGTGAATCATGCACACATATCATGAAGCTTTTCCAAGTTTATTTTGAGACCCTCAGAGATGAACACAACCTCTCAGCATTCTGGATGTCATACCTGGACATGGTTGAGATCATGCTGGACTTAATTCGAGCCTCCAGAGAAGGCAACTGGATGCTCCACCTAGGAGCAATCCGACAGATGATACCGTGGTGTTTTGCCTATGACAAAGTGAACTATGCCCGGTTCCTAACCTACTACTATGCCTTGATGTCTCGACTGCCCATTGAACACCCAGAGGTCCATGAACACTTCATGCAAGGTGGCTTTTCGGTCCAGATCGGTAGCAAGAATCCCTTTGGACGGATCCCTGTGGACCAGACAATCGAAGAGACGATCAACAAAGACACCCAGACACCAGGGGGCACAAAAGGCTTCAGCCTGAAAGGCGGAGCTGTCGCCAGGTACTACCTGACATCGGAGTATCGCAGCAGGTACTTAAGGCAGCTCAGGACTATGGTAGTAGGCCAAAAGTATACTGACTTCAGCCACCCAGACCTACAGATGGCCAGGATTAGAAGAGATGAGGCCGATGTCCAATCTTTAGTTCAACTGATGGAGACCAGCTGGTTGAACCCCTTCAACGCAGAGCAAGAAGATCTTGTCAGTTTGTCAACTGCGACTATGGCACCACCAGAAGTTGTCAAAGACCTTCTAGGGGCCTACAGAATAGGAGAGGATGCATATCAAGCCTTCAAGGAAGAGCGCCTGGAGATCGATACGCCAACTATACAGTTTCATGACACGATGACGAAGACGAAACTGAGAACGTTCACTAACATCAGAATGAAGCCACGCTCACAAGACCATGCCAAGGAGGCTATCTTAAAGGCTGACAGGAACCTATTTGGCCAGATGATCCTTGTTGCCGAGAACAGAAAGCTCAAAATGAGTGATGTCTTGGCTCATCCCCTTGGGCCTTTGCCTTGGGCACTTGCCAGCGGTGATGGGTCTCTCCGCAAGACCAACAAGGCTGCCCTAGCAAAGGAGTTAGAGAGGAATGTTTCTCCTGCAGAAGTGATACCCGAGCCCTCTGCTACCATAATTGATGGGATGAGCCTGGTCCACAAACTGAAGGAAAACGACAAAACTTTTTCACAGCTTGCAGGTACAGCACTGAGTCACGCTGTTCATGAAGGTGCTAAGAGCAGGCGCATTGATGTTGTGTTTGATATCTACAAGGAGACATCCATCAAGGATGCAGAACGAGCCAAAAGAAGTGCAGGCACAGGAATTCATTTCAAGAACATTCAACCTGGGCACAACATCCAGCAGTGGAGAAAGTTACTCGGTAGTTCCTCCAACAAGGCAAGTCTTATCAAGTTCTTGGTAGAAGAATGGAAGGCACCACAGCACAGGGAGAAGCTCAAGGACAAGGAGCTGTATGTCACATGTGAGCAGCGCTGCTTCAAGATCACCAAAGAGCAGTGGGAAGAGGCTCCTGAACTTAAGTCAAGTCAAGAAGAAGCAGACACACGCCTTCTTCTCCATGCACTTCATGCAGCAGAATCTGGGAACAAGTCTGTCATCATCACTGCAGAAGATACAGACGTCATGGTGTTGTGTCTTGGCATGTGCCACAAGATCCCATCCCATCTGTTCCAGAAGTGCGGGACGAAGAACCGGACAAGATTCCTGGATATCACCACACTGAGCCGCACACTGGGAGGCAGCGTGTGTGATTCATTGATTGGTATGCATGCCTTTACAGGCTGTGATACCGTCAGTGCATTCGCTGGCCGAGGGAAGATGACGACACTCAAGCAGGTGAAGATGGACAAGACATACCAGGATGCTTTTCACGAACTTGGACGCTCATGGGAAGTGTCTCCTGAACTCTTTGAGAAGCTACAGGAAATCACCTGCCACATGTACCTACCATCTACCCACACAACTAAGGTAAACAAGCTTCGGTATGAGCTGTTCTGTGCAAGACGTGGAGAGGTAGAGTCAAGTCAACTCCCTCCTTGTGAGGACTGCCTCTTCATGCATGCACTGCGTGCAAACTACCAGGCTGCGATCTGGAGGAGAAGTCTTCAGAGCCAGCCATTTGTTGCGAACCCAACAGACTGCGGTTGGATGACAGATGAGGACGGTAAGCTTGCCGTCAACTGGATGCGAGGCTCACCAGCACCAGATGCTGTTATGCAGCTACTGTCTTGCAAGTGTGTGCGGTCATGCGAACTCCCTAAGTGTACTTGCCTCAGCAATGGTCTAAAATGCACGGACATGTGCAGGTTACAGACATGTCAGAACACGGCTATTGAAGAAGAGCCTGTGGCACAACAGTCAGATTCCGAGTCTGATGTAGATGATATTTAGGAGTAGTAATTTGCCATAATAGTATGTACAAGCCCATGGCATGCTTAGTGTGTATTTACAGGACTTGTATTAAATGTGACAATTACTATATGCATTTTGTTGACATTTAGGCATTCCTGTCCCCAAATTTGACATTTTAAAAAATTTCGGAATTTTCGGTAGGGTATGTCTATTCAAGAAGTGATAACGACCATTAAGCTACCAATGTGCAAGGGCTATCATATCAAAACATAAACTAGAGACATGTAGCAAGCTAAAAACACCTAAGAGAATTAGTCACCCCGGGTGGTACCGATATCCCAAAATTCGGGTCTTGGCTCATGGACTATAGAGGGTGTGAGTGAACAATCCGAAGAGACCGCACAATATTGTTGTTTTCGGCGCGGGAAGTTCTCGGCTCAGTATGGTGGGTAATATTATATGGCCTATTTAAGTATTACCCAGCACAAGAGGCAAGATATTTGGTTCCAACTTCAAGAGGAATTAGGTGGGGAAGATGGTGAATGAAGGTGACGAGGGGGCTGAGGGGGGGAGGGGTGATAAAGGCGGGAGTGACGAATCGGAGGGAGAGCCGGATTTTCCCGGTTTCATGACAACATGGACCGCAGAGGACACTGGAAAATTTTGCTTCATGCTGTTGAACAAAATCAAGAAATTGGAGGACCGAGTGACTGGCTTGGAGATAGTTAAGAAGGAAATTGTTACAGAGAATGGTGAGTTGAAGAACAGGTTGGAGTTAGTGGAGAGAGAAAAGGCAGTGATAATGACTAGGCTAGACACCAGTATCTCTGAAGGTAAAAATGCTTGGGGCATGACTAGAGACCAAG
>JBAKBP010032728.1:0-22790 GCA_037953745.1 Lithodes maja
TAGCTAGGAGAGGATTCTCGTAGTGAACTACCGTATGGCCTTCGGTTAGGTGGGGGATATTGCAGAAGGCTCATTCAACTGATATTGAGCAGAGAGACCGCTTATACAGAGAGACATATTTGGAACATTTGTGAATACTTGGTTCTATATGCAGTAAATATATATGTATATATATATACAATTAAATATCATCCACATTAACTATAGTCGTAAAGATCACTGCGTGTGAATTTTGTGTTTTGTCTGTATTTGTTCGCTGTTTTGTCTTGTGTTTTGAGTTTTCCTGTTCTTGCTCTGTCTTGAGTCGGCCACCCCAAGAAAATACAAAAAAATAAAAATAATAAAATAGAGGAAAATAAAATAGGAAAAGTGGGGATTGGGCCTGAGCATATAGATAGATAGATAGTAAAGATCACTGCTGAAATAGTCCCAAAAATTGCTAGAGTAAAGTTACAGATCAAATGTTGCGAACTATATCAACATTAATTGCACGAGGGATTACACGTGGCCTTCGGCGATGAATAGATATTGCAAGAGTGTCAGTTAGTTCAGGTGAGCTCAACAGAGAACGCTTATACAGTTAAACATCTATAGAGGGAATTATAGCTCCCTGGGTTTACATAAACACCATTTTGCATACCTCGTTCTGCATCAATAAGATCGCTGTCAACTTTTTTTCGTCAACACTGATCTAGCAGTTTATGAGGTAAACTATTTAAAACAATTATGTAACCTATATTCACCTATCTTGAGTCTAGTTTCCACATGTGTAAGTTGGAATAGTTTAGAAGCGGCACTATAGGGTGGTAAGTAGATTATTCACAGGCCTACTCTTCTATCAGACCCTAGTATATAATTATAGTATATATAGCCGGATGTACGAACTAAAGCTGGGGGTATATGGAACGGGGTGTGTGTGTGTGTGGGGGGGGGGGGGGGGAGGTGGTAGTTATGGTATTTAGTGGAGAGATAATAGCATAATTCCACAAATATATAAATGTACTTGTTTTGTAAGAATTTTAATTATCTAACCAACATCACCACATTTCGGGTACCGGTATTGTTGAACCTGACACAAGGGGGTGGTAAGTTGATTACATACCAGCCTCCTCTCCTCACAGACCCTACACCCTCCACCATATAATATATACAGACGGATGTACAGTAGCGCTAATAAGTCATGTCTCAGCTGTCCTTAGGTTTGACTCGCTCTGGGCTATAATAATGTCTGCCAGGTGTCGAGTAGGGTGGGTAAGTGTAGGAATAGGTTTGTATAGCCCACTCGAAATGAGCAAATCAAGTTTAGATATTGCTGAAACAAATTATGGATCGAAATGTACTTGGTGCCGAGACATCATTTATTAGGCCGATTGTACAACGTAACATTGAGGTAAATGAGAGGGGTGTTGGGTTAGAATAGTTAGGAAAGGGCTAGAGAAACACAAATTGGTTAGTACTTGGTAGCCTTGAGTGGGGAAAAGTATCGTCCATGAATGTTTGTTATGGTTCACGAAGGGGTTAAGGTGACAGGGGTTAATTTGTGGGGTCTATTTATGTATATAGGCTATTAATTTATTGGTTTCCTCCCTAGACCTCCATCAAATTGAGAAAACAAAACAAAAACAAATTGATTAGATCCCCCATGGAGACTAATTTGTAAATTTTTCGGTAGAAAAATTTCACGGCCAAAGGCAACCTCCTCCACAATTACAGGCTCGCTATCGCTCGCCAGGAAAAAATCGACACCTAAAGGTAAAGGGCACGACAGGTGTTAATATTGACAAAGAAATGGGGCGAAAGGTATTAAAATCAACAAAATAATGGGGAAAACGTCATACAATCTTAAACCTAATGGGGATAAGCATGATGAAGAAAGGGGACCAGAAAAACGACCCATCTCCAAGGGGAGATGGGTCGAATTTTTTGGTCCCCATTCTCCTTCGTGTTTAGCCCCATGTGTTTTGAGATTATAAGACATAATGGTGGTTACTACGAAGAGATATAGTAAAATCCCCCTATGTGTGTAGGCGTATTGTACAGTTGGCCAAATAAGTCATGTCGCCGCTGCCATTACGCTTTGCTCGCTGTATGCTGTATTAATGTCTGTCAGATGATGGATAGGATGTGTAAAGATAGAAACAGGGTTGTATATCTCAGCCTGAACGATGGTTGATAGTGTTGATACCAATTATTGATCTAAATATGTTTGGTGCCGCGACATCACTTATTTGGCTAACTGTACAACCATCATTCTCTAATCCCCCTCACCTCAAGGGCGGCTATTGGTTAGTATGGCACTAGGACGGTAAGTAGATTATACTGTATACACACACTGGCCTCCTCTCCTCACTGGCTGACCCTACAACCTCCAGCACATAGCTTATAGAGACATGTAGGCCATGAGTGATGGGGTACATGACACAAGCGGGAGGAGCGGAAGGTGTGGGTTAGGAAAGGGGTACAGGAACGCAGATCGGTTAGTACTGGGTAGCCTGGATTAGGAAGGAATTTTTTGTTCACGAGTGAAATTGACGGTTGAAGAAGGTGGTTAATACACAATGAGATAAGTCTATCTATCTATCTATATGCTCAGGCCCAATCCCCATTTTGGGGGTAGCCGACTCAAGACAGAGCAAGAACAGGGAAAACACAAAAACATCATAAAACAAAAAATAAACACAGATAAAAAACACAAACTCTCACACATCCAGGTCACCCAGGAGAAGACCCAGAGACCAGGGTTACCAAGGTCGCTCCAGCACTCCCCCGGCCCCTGACCACCCGGAGAGGTTCCGATCTCGGCAGGCAGACATGCAGCGGAGCCAAAGCCACAAGCCCTCCCACCACACTTCCAGGCACACCCTTCATATTAATCGTCTCCCCGGGCCGCGCCTGATGGACTATTATCTAGTCCAACTTGTGCCCGACCCCTTACTCCAAATGACCACGTGTTCACTCAACTATTCACAAGCATTCTCCATTCACTCTTGTCCACCACCACTTCCCCTGCCTGATCTATAGTCATTCCTCTATCATCCAAAGCCTTTCTTACACAGTCTCTCCATCTCAATGGGGGTCTTCCTGCCCTTCTATCTCCCCTTGTATCTGACTCACATATTCTCTTTGTAAGCCTTTCATCTCCCATTCGTTCAACATGACCATACCAGCTCAGCACCCTTCTGTCCACTCTGGCTGACAAATGTTCCTGCTGCCCCACTCTCCTACGTATCTCTTCATTCCTCAATCTGTCTCTACGAGTAACTCCACACATACTCCTCAAGCAGCTCATCTCCATCACATCCAGCCCTCTTTTCTGAGATAAGTGAGTGACTATATATATATAATTATATATATATATATACAGGGTGTCCCAGGAGGAAAGAGCATAACTTTGGGAAATGATAAAACAAGGTATTCTAAGCCTAAAATGTTCTATAAGACAAAAGTCCAAATCTCAACCGTTGAAAAGATATTGAAGGTTTTATATAGTGTCCTCCCCCGCCTCACTGTAATGGACTCTTCCATGTCAGATAGTTTCCAACTGGTCCAAAGTGAGCTATTATATCTATAATCATTTTGTAACTTACAGAATTATAATATCTTTACAATAACATGGTAAAATAATTGCAGTTAGATAGAGGTGTGGTAGGTACTAGGACAGCTAGGCCACCCTTATGGGGAAATACTTAAGAAAATGCCATTTTCAACATGCAATATCTCTTTACTGGTTGAGATTTGGAATATTTCTTATAGAACATTTTAGGCTTAGAATATTTTGTTTTATCAATTCCCAAAGTTATGCCCTTTCCTCCTGGGACACCATATATATATATATATATATATATATATATATATATATATATATACACACTGTACACCAATGAAGTCTTCTCGACGATCACCGCAAACAAGGTTATTATTGAGTCTAGCACTAAGGTGGTAAGTAGATTATAATTATACAGTACCTGGTTCCTCTCTCTCAGACCCTTATATCTTCCTGTATACTGTACTAAACAGATGTAGGTATGTTATTGCAAACGCAAGAATAGTAAGCAAAACTAACAACTCACAAACACAGCAACTACCCTCCAACCAACATCAACAAATCATTTAGGGGAAGGTGTTATTTGATTGTCTATTTATTTATTCATAATTATATATATATATATATATATATATATATTATTTTAGTTTCCTTCCTAAGCCTCCATCAATCTTTTAAAAATTAATCCTCAAGATCCCCCTTCGAGTAAAATTTGTACATTTTTCGGTAAAGAAAGTCTCGGACGAAGGCCGATTCCTCCAAAATTACAGGCTTACTATCGCTTGCCAGGATACAAATCGACACCTAAATAGAACGAAAGGTCTTTATATTGACAAAGACATAGGGCGAAAGGCCTTAAAATCGACAAACTAATGGGGGCGAACGTCTTAAAATCTCAAAAACCAATGGGGCTAAACATGAGGGAGAAGGAGTTCTGGAAACACGACATGCCTCCCCTTACAACACGCATCAACAAATGATTAACCCCTTCCGTACCGGTGGCGTCTTTTCAATTAATTTCTGGCTAGGCTATACTTAGATGATTTTGTGGGGTTTTAGAAGGATCGTTGGTAGTACAAAGGGTTATGCGAGATAGTTCAAAGCTCGTTAATTGCTAGAGACCTTTTTTTTTAGCTGCATAAAATCGTCTAATGTAGCCATAATAAGTTAAAAGGACGGCACCGGTACTGAAAGAACAACAGAATTACAAATACAATTATAGGACCTCACACCAAATGTTAGCAAATAAGGCTGGCGCTACAATTCCTTGGTATCAGTGGTTATTATAAGAGTTTCATTAGAAATTATGCAATCATGGCGAAACCCCTTTACGAACATATCTGACAAACATGACATACCTGTTTATCCCCTAGTGAGGTGAACATTCTTAGTGATGGCTTGTGCTGATGAGATTGTCACCTCTTCCCATGTTCTCCAGCTTTGTCTTGCTTTGCAAGAGAGGCTGGAGAATGTTGAGCTCGAGGTCCAATCTCTCAAGGACGAGAACTTAGCATTGAAGATGGCATTTGAGGAAAACAAAAATGCCACTGGTGTAGGAAACCCGGACTCTTCCTGGAAGGTGGCATCTTCAAGAGGAATGAAATTAACCTTCCAGAAGCAGTATGTGACTGTTAAAAACAAGTATAGCGCCCTGGATGACGAGTGTGATGGCAGTGAAGGGGGAAAGGAGGAAGGAGATGACCCGTCTTACAGCGGGGCAGTGAGAGGGGAGGAGAGGAAATCTGCAGCTACTTCTGCTGCTACTACTTCTGCTACAGGCCGGCAACAGAAAACAGCTAAGTCTATTTTAATTGTAGGGGATTCAGTGGTTAAATACCTTGGTAGGGCTACTAACACACATGTTGGTAAAGTTGTCTGTCTGCCTGGTGCCGGAGTCGAGAAGGTGGCAGAAAAGCTAGATGGTGTCATGGAAGCGAGTGGAGAGGACCCCATCATCTTCCTCAACGCAGGGAGCAACGACATTTGGAAATGCAGGACTGAGGAGTTGCTCACCACGTACCAGGAAATGTTGGAGAGGATCAAGGAGAAGGGTGGAGTTCCTGTGGTACACAGTATCCTACCAAGAAGAGGGGTAAGGAAGGAATGGTCCTCCAGGGCTATTGGTGTAAATAGTCGGCTGGAGAAGTATTGCAAGGCAAATACTATTCCATTCCTGGATAACTGGACCCTCTTCTACGGTAAGGATGAACTGTATGCCCAGGATGGAGTACATCTCTCTCGACTAGGAGTTTCGACCTTAGCCAGCTCACTCGACAAGTTTGTTGCGGGGTTTTGTTAATAAACCATAGGTGTGTAAGTAAAATAGAATCCCAGCCACATGAAATTGATAGTAATAACGAACATTATGATAGCGTAGCTTTTCCGTCTAGGTCCAGTAGTTCAACAGGTAAAAATAAATTAGTTAAAAACAATAGAAAAATAGTTGCAAATACAAGTAATAGTTTGAGTGTTTATTATACAAATTGCAGGAGTTTATGTAACAAAATGAACGAACTTAGAGCACTGGTTAGCAAAGAAAATATAGACATAATAGCGCTAACTGAAACATTGGATTAATACAGAAACCAGGCATTTTTGAGCAGAGTTTGATATACCGGGATATAGTTTGTTTAAATATGACCGAACAAGTAGGAGGGGCGGCGGTATAGCAGTGTTTGTCAGGAGTTCATTAAAAAGCTGTACTAAATCAGGTATTAGAGTAAATAATGAAAATGAAAGTGTTTGGGTAGAAGTTAACGAAGGTAGTGAGACTTTAGTTATTGGAGTTATGTATAGACCGCCAAATATGAGTAGAAATGACGGAACATCATTATGGGAGGAAATTAAAATAGCATCAAGGCTTAGCAACGTGTGCATTATGGGGGATTTTAATTTCCCTAATATAGATTGGCAGCAACAAATAGGCGACTCTGATTCAAAGGAGTTTATTGAGGTAGTACAAGATAGTTTTTTATCTCAATTCATAGATACGCCGACTAGGTGATAATATTCTCGATTTAGTTTTCAGTAACAATGAACATATGATAAATAGTGTAGAAATCGGGGACCACCTAGGAAATAGTGATCACAATTCTGTGTATTTTAATATACAATGGAAAGGTAATATCAGAGAGAATACAACATTAATACCTGACTTCAGAAAAGCCAATTATGGTGGGTTAAGAGAAGCCCTGTTAGCGGACCCTATGGTCAAAAAATTAAGTCGATCCAGGTGTCCAAATGAGTGTATCCTTTCTCAGGCACCTGTCATCTTAAGTCAGGAAGAGACGTCAAACTTGGTAGATACATACAATAATTTTATCAAGTCAGTATTCAATGCGCAAAATAAATATATCCCCAAAAGAAAATTTAGATCAACACAGAACCAACCCAAATGGATGAATAATAGACTATTAGATCTTCTAGGGAAAAAAAAAGAGAAGAATGTATAGAAAAATTAAAAAAGGCGAAATTCACCTACTTGCTTACTATCAGAATCTATCACGACAGGTAAAAAAGGATATTAGTAAAGAAAAAAGAAATTATGAAATTAAGGTTGCCAATGACTCAAAAAATAATCCTAAAGCTTTTTACTAACTATATAAATCCAAGGTTAGAGATGTAATTGGTCCCCTTAAAACTTCGATAGGAGAAATGACAGAAAATGATTTAGAAATGTGCAGTACATTAAATAGTCAATTTCTTTCCGTTTTCACTAATGAAAATTTGACACAGTTTCCAGAAGTCCGTAAGGTATACAGCGATAGTATAGATAGTATAGATAATAGGTTAAGTACGGTTTCTATAAGTAGAAATGATGTGCTTAAGGAAATTGACAGACTGAAACCTCATAAATCGCCTGGTCCTGATGAGGTATATGTTAGAGTATTAAAAGAATGCAGAGATGAGTTAAGTTACCCATTAACATTTCTATTTAACAAGTCATTAGAAACAGGTATAGTTCCAGAAGCTTGGAAGCTTGCAAATGTAGTTCCGATCTTCAAAAAAGGTGATAAATCAATAGCATCCAATTACCGTCCCATTAGTCTCACTTCAATCATAGGAAAGCTACTTGAGTCAATTATTGCTAGGAAAATGAGAAACCACTATCAATTCTTCTCAGCATGGATTCACTCAGGGACGGTCTTGCCTTACTAATTTGCTTAGTTTTTTCTCAGAGGTATATGAAGCAGTAGATAATGACAAGTCATATGATATTATATATTTAGATTTCAGTAAAGCTTTCGACAGAGTCCCTCATGAGAGATTGATGAGAAAGGTTGAGGCACATGGAATAGGTGGGGCGTTGTTAGGATGGATTAGGTCATGGCTAATTGGTAGGAAGCAGAGAGTCAGCATAAATGGTACCAAGTCAGAATGGGGAGCAGTCAAAAGTGGTGTCCCCCAGGGATCGGTATTAGGTCCACTGTTGTTTCTTATATACATAAATGACCTAGATTTAGGTATAACTAGTAGGATAAGTAAATTCGCAGACGATACTAAAATAGGGAGATCAATTGATTCAGATAGCGATATAGAGTGCCTCCAAAGGGATCTAGATACCTTACATGAATGGTCAGTAAATTGGCAGATGAAGTTTAACATTGACAAATGCAAGGTATTAAAGATAGGGAAGATGCAAACAAATGTTAAATATAAACTAGCTAATTTAGAATTAGAAAATTCAGACTGCGAGAAAGATCTAGGTGTGTTTGTTTGCAATGATTTGAAGCCTAGAAAACAGTGTATAAGCGTTCGTAATAAGGCAAACAGGATTCTCGGGTTCATCTCTAGGAGTGTGAGTAACAGAACTGCTGATGTTATCTTAAAACTTTACTTGTCATTAGTGAGACCCCATATGGATTATGCTGTCCAATTTTGGTGTCCTTATTACAGAATGGACATAGATTCATTGGAGAGATGCGTAGAATGACAAAAATGATCCATAATATTAGAAATCTTTCGTATGAAGAAAGGTTGAAGAAATTAGGTTTACATTCGTTAGAGAGACGCAGAGTTAGAGGGGATATGATAGAGGTGTTCAAGTGGGTTAGTGGGATTAACAAAGGGGACATGACAAATGTACTAAAGCTCAGTGATAGCGAAAGAACCAATGGTTTCAAATTAGATAAATTTCGTTTCAGAAAAGATATAGGCAAATATTGGTTTGGTAACAGAGTTGTAGATGGGTGAAATGGACTACCAAGTGCTATAGTGGGATCTAAAACTGTAGGGAGCTTTAAGATAAAATTGGATAAGCATATGGACGAGAAGGGTTGGGTGTGAAGGGGGATCAGCCGGGTTGGGCCAATCAGAGCTCTGCAGACCCCCATAATCCTGCGTTAATCTCTAACCGTTTTGGTAAGATGATCCTCAGGGTATTAGAGTGTGAAGCCTATAATTGGGCTTTGTAATTGAATTGGGGTTGTGTGGGACAGGGATCTGCCTTGCTTAGGCCAATCGGCTTTCTGCAGACTCCCATTTTCTTATGTTCTTATGTTCTTATGAACTGTTAAAGAAAGGTGTGGAATTTAATTGGAACAAAACCACAACAATAGAAACACAAACACAAGACAAAATCAATAAAAACACTAATACAAGACTACCAGACACACAAATCAAGAATAACAATACTCAACAGCAGCATCAATTCATTGAGGGGGGATGGTCCGTTTTTATGGTCCTTCTCCCTCATGTTTAGCCCCATTAGTTTTCAGATTTTAAGATGTTCAACCCATTAGTTTGGTGATTTTAAGGCTATTTACCCCATTTCTTTGTCAATATTCAGATCTTTCGTCCAATTTAGGTGTATATTAGTTTCCTGACGAGCGATAGCGAGCCCATGTATTAGCCTATAGAAGTAACCGGCCGCCGGTCGGAACATTTTTCTATCGACAAATTTGCATATTTATCTAAAAGGGGGGTCTTGGGACTTTTTTTTTTAAAGTTTGATGGAGCTCTAGGGAGGAAACTAAGATAATATTAAAAAGATAAACACACAAGCAAATAAATAAGGCCATCCCCCCTTAAGTTGGCTTAACAAAAAACAACAGAAGATAACAACATGAATAATAATTCTTACATCCTCAGCAGTAACTATTAAATGCCTCTGAAGATCATGACGCATTTTGACAGTTTATCCGGGTTAGCATTATACGATTGTATACAAGTTAGGAAGGCTCTGTGGGAATTAAATAAGTAAAGACTAATCTCAACTCTCAGACTTCCATATACTCTTCCTAATCTCAATAAAATCGTCTAATAATGAAGTAATATGAACTAACAACACTCCTCTCACCAGCATCAGCAAATTAATAAGTTGGTATCACTAAAGGCAGCAACAGATTTAAACACAAAATTGACCCTCACACAAAACATCACCAAGACATTAGGTTGGTGTTTCAATAAACTACAACAAAAATGAAAACGCAAAATCAAGACCCACGATAGGATTATCAAGCATTTAGGGAGGTTTTAACTTAAGATGTTTCTTTCCTGGAGCTCCTTCTCTCTCATGTTTTGCCATATTATTTTTGAGATGTTAAGACGTTTGCCCCATTAGTTTGGCGATTTTAAGACCTTTCGCCACATTTCTGCAATGCCTTTCATGACATTTACGTATCGATTTTTTTCCTGGAGAGCGATGGCGAGCCTGTAATTTAGTAGGAAACTGTCTTCGGCCTGGACATGTATCTATCGAAAACTATAACCACTTATCTCAAAGGGGAGACTTGGGGGCACTTTTATAAGCTTGATGAAATTATAGGAAGCAAACTCAAATCCTGATATGGGTCGTTTTCCTGGTCCCCCTTCTTCCTCATGTTTACCCCCATTAGTTTTCAGACTATAAGACATGATCGGCCCATTAGTTTGACGATATTAACACCTTTCTCCCCAATTTGTTGTCAATTTTATGACCTTTCGTGCCATTTAGGTGTCGATGTTATCCTGGCGAGAGACAGCGAGTCTGAAATATTAAGAGGAACCGGCCGACCGAAAAATGTACAAATTTATCTTGAAGGGGGGTGTAGGGGATGTTTTTTTTAAGTTCGATGGAGGTCTAGCGATGAAACTAAAAATAAATATGTATATAATAAGAACAGAAGAACATAAGAAAATGGGAGTCTGCAGAAAGCCGATTGGCCTAAGCAAGGCAGATCCCTGTCCCACACAACCCCAATTACAAAGCCCAATTATAGGCTCAACACTCTAATACCCTGAGGATCATCTTACCAAAACGGTTAGAGATTAACGCAGGATTACGGGGGTCTGCAGAGCGCTGATTGGCCCAACCCTGCTGATCCCCCTTCACACCCAACCCTTCTCGTCCATATGCTTATCCAATTTTATCTTAAAGCTCCCTATCGTTTTTAATCCCACTATAGCACTTGGTAGTCCATTCCACCCATCTACAACTCTGTTACCAAACCAATATTTGCCTATATCTTTTCTGAAACGAAATTTATCTAATTTGAAACCATTGGTACGAGTTCTTTCGCTATCACTGAGCTTTAGTACATTTGTCATGTCCCCTTTGTTAATCCCACTAACCCACTTGAACACCTCTATCATATCCCCTCTAACTCTGCGTCTCTCTAACGAATGTAAGCCTAATTTCTTCAACCTTTCTTTATACGGAAGATTTCTAATATTATGGATCATTTTTGTTATTCTACGTTGTACTCTCTCCAATGAATCTATGTCCATTCTGTAATAAGGACACCAAAATTGAACAGCATAATCCATATGGGGTCTCACTAATGACAAGTAAAGTTTTAAGATAACATCAGCAGTTCTGTTACTCACACTCCTTGAGATGAACCCGAGAATCCTGTTTGCCTTGTTTCGAACGCTTATACACTGTTGTCTAGGCTTCAAATCATTGCTAACAAACACACCTAGATCTTTCTCACAATTCGAGTTTTCTAATTCCACATTAGCTAGTTTATATTTAACATTTGTATGCATCTTCCCTATCTTTAATACCTTGCATTTGTCAATGTTAAACTTCATCTGCCAATTTACTGACCATTCGTGTAAGGTATCTAGATCCCTTTGGAGGCACTCTATATCTCTATCTGAATCAATTGTTCTCCCCATTTTGGTATCGTCTGCAAATTTACTTATCCTACTAGTTATACCTAAATCAAGGTCATTTATGTATATAACAAACAACAGAGGACCTAATACAGATCCCTGGGGGACACCACTTTTGACTGCTCCCCATTCTGACTTCGTACCATTTATGCTGACTCTCTGCTTCCTCCCAATTAGCCATGACCTAATCCATCCCAACAACGCCCCACCTATTCCATATGCCTCAACCTTTCTCATCAATCTCTCATGGGGGACTCTGTCGAAAGCTTTACTGAAATCTAAATATATTATATCATATGACTTGTCATTATCTACTGCTTCATATGCCTCTGAGAAAAAACTAAGCAAATTAGTAAGGCAAGAACGTCCCTGAGTGAATCCATGCTGAGAAGAATTTATTAAATTAAATGTATCTAAGTGGTTTCTAATTTTACTAGCAATAATTGACTCTAGTAGCTTTCCTATGATTGATGTAAGACTAATGGGACGGTAATTGGATGCTATTGATTTGTCACCTTTTTTGAAGATCGGAACTACGTTTGCAAGCTTCCAAGCTTCTGGAACTATACCTGTCTCCAATGACTTGTTAAATAAAAATGTTAATGGATAACTTAACTCATCCCTACATTCTTTTAATACTCTAGCATATACCTCATCAGGACCAGGCGATTTATGAGGTTTCAGTCTGTCAATTTCCTTAAGCACATCATTTCTACTTATAATAACCGTACTTAACCTATTTTCTATACTATCGCTATATACCTTACGGACTTCTGGAAACTGTGCCAAATTTTCATTAGTGAAAACGGAAAGAAATTGACTATTTAATGTACTGCACATTTCTAAATAATTTTCTGTCATTTCTCCTATCGAAGTTTTAAGGGGACCAATTACATCTCTAACCTTAGATTTATATAGTTGGTAAAAAGCTTTAGGATTATTTTTTGAGTCATTGGCAACCTTAATTTCATAATTTCTTTTTTCTTTCCTAATATCCTTTTTTACCTGTCTTGATAGATTCTGATAGTAAGCAAGTAGGTGAATTTCGCCTTTTCTAATTTTTCTATATACAGTATTCCTCTCTTTTGTCCTAGAAGATCTAATAGTCTATTATTCATCCATTTGGGTTGGTTCTGTGTTGATCTAAATTTTCTTTTGGGGATGTATTTATTTTGTGCATTGAATACTGACTTGATAAAATTATCGTATGTATCTACCAAGGTTGACGTCTCTTCCTGACTTAAGATGACAGGTGCCTGAGACGGGGTACACTCATTTGGACACCTGGATCGACTTAATTTTTTGACCATAGGGTCCGCTAATAGGGCTCTTCTTAACCCACCATAATTGGCTTTTCTAAAGTCAGGTATTAATGTTGTATTCTCTCTGGTATTACCTTTCCATTGTATATTAAAATACACAGAATTGTGGTCACTATTTCCTAGGTGGTCCCCTATCTCTACATTATTTACCATATGTTCATTGTTACTGAAAACTAAATCGAGAATATTATTACCTCTCGTCGGCGTATCTATGAATTGAAATAAAAAACTATCTTGTACTACCTCTATAAACTCCTCAGCATCAGAGTCTCCTATTTGATGCTGCCAATCTATATTCGGAAAATTAAAATCCCCCATAATGCACACATTGCTAAACCTTGATGCCATTTTATTTTCCTCCCATAATGACGTTCCGTCATTTCTACTCATATTTGGCGGTCTATACATAACTCCAATAACTATGGTCTCACTACCTTCGTTAACCTCTACCCAAACACTTTCATTATCGTTATTTAGTCTAATACCTGATTTAATACAGCTTTTTAATGTACTCCTGACAAACACTGCTATACCGCCACCCCTCTTACTTGTTTGGTCATATTTAAACAAACTATAGCCTGGTATATCAAATTCTGCTAAAAAATGCCTGGTTTCTGTATTAATCCACGTTTCAGTTAGCGCTATTATGTCTATATTTTCTTTGCTAACAAGGGCTCTAAGTTCGTTCATTTTGTTACATAGACTCCTACAGTTTGTGTAATATACTCTCAATTTACTTCTTTTCTTTATACCTAATTTACCTTTGTTTTTAGCGACATTTCCATCTTCCGTTGCACCATCACTACTATCATTTGCATTATAGTCATCATTTTTAGCATGAGACTGAATATCCTTATCGCTTTCGCCTGACGCTAAAATTGTAAAAACCTTTCTCATTTACATTCTCAATATTTCTGTTCAAAACCCCACAACCACCCTATCTAAAGAACTAGCTAATGTAGAAACCCCTAACCATGAAAGATGAACCCCATCCCTTGCGTACATCCCATCTCTCCCATAGAAACTATCCCAGTTATCAATGAATGGTATTGCTTTTTCTTTGCAATATTTCTCCAAACGGCAATTGACACCAATCGCCCTGGATGTCCATTCCTTGGGAACTCCTCTTCTGGGTAGGATACAATGTACTACAGGGATCCCTCCCTTCATCCTAACTTTATCTAACACATCCCGATACTGCTGCAGCAGTTCCTCACTTCTACCCTTACCAACATCGTTACTCCCGGCACTGAGACAGATAATGGGGTTATCTCCACTATCTTCCAAGATGTGGTCCATCTTCTCTAAAACCCTCCCAACTCCATGGCCAGGCAGACACACAACCTTCCTAAGTTTAGTGCGGGTAGCCCTAACTAAATGTCTTCCCAGGAGTCGCCCACAATCGACACAGACTTACCTTTCCCTCGGGAGGATCCAGCAGCTGCAGTTGGAGAACCCCCGGTGGTGGCAGAAGCTCCCTTGGTGGTGGTGGTGGTGGGGGTAGTGGTGGCACAGCGTCAGAGGTTGGAGCTGAGTCGGCGGCAGGCACTTCGGTTATCCCTCCCTTATCCTGACTATCTTTTCCCTCACATTCGTCTCGCAAAGGAGAGAATGTATTTGTCACACTCATACCTATTCTACTATCCTGCTTCTTGAGTGTGACTTTCCCACCCGTATTTTTAACAACCTGCCATGAATACAATTTGTCATCAACTTCCTCCCTTTTCCCCTTACTTGACTTTATTTCCTCTTGGCTAAGCTTGAAAGCTAGATTTTCGTCTTTAATCAAATCCACTTCCCTCTGAAGTTTAATATTAACCTCCCTTAGAGCCAAGACCTCTTCCTTCACCACAACCATCTCCTCTCTTACCTGGAGAATAAGATGATGCAGATCAGTTAGAGACTCGCACTCCATACCTGCCATGATCCCAATAAGCTTAGCGAGGAGCAAGAAACTAAGTACAGAAAAACAAAAACAAGTAAACTAACAGCTAAAAACTGAGCTATAACACTTTTATATAACACGAGTGCACTGCCCCCAAACACAGGTAGGTGTAATGGTCACTAAAGGTCACTGGTAAGTGGTCCGGGCAGAAGCTCAGATTAACACAACCTTCTCCTGTCACTGACTGAACTAGACTCGAATATATAAATTAATAGACCAAAAAAAAAAAGCCACTATCCCCGGAGTAGTTGGAAACAAAAAAAATAAAATGGCGTGACCCTTGGTCAGATGTGTCCACCCATGGCTCACCAACACTGGAGCACCAAGACAAACAATTCTTCAGTGGCCTCACACCGCCAATCAAGAGCCATGGAGCCACTCAGTGCTGGAGGAGTTCCCAAAGTAAACACAACCCGGATATCTCACCAACATTTACGACGCCGTATGTTACTTCACCATTTCAGTGTTCGGACGTGTTTCTACTTTGTATTCGAGTTATTGTTAGACGATTTTACGCAGCTTAGGAAGGACCTCTAAAAATCAATGGGGTAAAATTCGTACACCCTTTAACTCCTGCAAACCCTTTATAAGCATAAATATTTGTCTAATGATAGCCAGACTAATATGGACTAATTTGTCCTCGTCTACTGAGAGTTTTCACACCTGACGATACGAGATTTTTATTTTGTAATAATATACAGCAGTGTACTAGGTCATGACTGCCTAATTATTCTAAATATTTGAATAGTTATGACGTTGAAGACACTAATTGCATGTGCATACGCACCCTAGTCTCCGATTTACAATTAGTTATGTATTTTCGTGCAGTTGTAGAATACTGCTTGTGATATGTAAAGAAAAGAGAAATGTAAGAATGCATGTGTGTTGGTATATTTTCAACCAGGAAGAATGTGGCGCGGTGTAGTAACTGTTCATGTGTATTTATATAGGTCTTCCGAATTATTTGCGAAAGGTCCAAGACAAAGACTAATGAGAGATTCAGTAGCTGTTTTATGACTCTTCGTACAGTGCAGCTCTAGTGTTTTGATTCAGACATTTGAAAGGAGAATAGGTGGGTACTTTTTAGGTGTTTATGACTATGCTTAAAACTCTAATGAGTTTATTAGTGTTAGTTAAATTAGGAGAAAAGTGTGTGGTTATGGTCATTATTCGAAAGTAAGTACGAGTGAGGGAAGTAATTTCAGTGTTCATATTCACAAGGAAGAGAACACAATATTTACAGTATGAATGTTGCGAATATCAAGTCATCAACTTAATATGTTAGTACAATTACAATTAAAGACTAATTCAAAACTTTAGTGAAGTAAAACAAATATCAACAGCAAATTAGCGTTTACCATTTTTCCAAATTAAGCAGTGCATATTTAGTTATGAAGCCACAGTCACACTAGCTAGCCTAAAAGAACATAAGAACATAAGAAAATGGGAGTCTGCAGAAAGCCGATTGGCCCAAGCAAGGCAGATCCCTGTCCCACACAACCCCAATTACAAAGCCCAATTATAGGCTCAACACTCTAATACCCTGAGGATCATCTTACCAAAACGGTTAGAGATTAACGCAGGATTACGGGGGTCTGCAGAGCGCTGATTGGCCCAACCCTGCTGATCCCCCTTCACACCCAACCCTTCTCGTCCATATGCTTATCCAATTTTATCTTAAAGCTCCCTATCGTTTTTAATCCCACTATAGCACTTGGTAGTCCATTCCACCCATCTACAACTCTGTTACCAAACCAATATTTGCCTATATCTTTTCTGAAACGAAATTTATCTAATTTGAAACCATTGGTACGAGTTCTTTCGCTATCACTGAGCTTTAGTACATTTGTCATGTCCCCTTTGTTAATCCCACTAACCCACTTGAACACCTCTATCATATCCCCTCTAACTCTGCGTCTCTCTAACGAATGTAAGCCTAATTTCTTCAACCTTTCTTTATACGGAAGATTTCTAATATTATGGATCATTTTTGTCATTCTACGTTGTACTCTCTCCAATGAATCTATGTCCATTCTGTAATAAGGACACCAAAATTGGACAGCATAATCCATATGGGGTCTCACTAATGACAAGTAAAGTTTTAAGATAACATCAGCAGTTCTGTTACTCACACTCCTTGAGATGAACCCGAGAATCCTGTTTGCCTTGTTTCGAACGCTTATACACTGTTGTCTAGGCTTCAAATCATTGCTAACAAACACACCTAGATCTTTCTCACAATTCGAGTTTTCTAATTCCACATTAGCTAGTTTATATTTAACATTTGTATGCATCTTCCCTATCTTTAATACCTTGCATTTGTCAATGTTAAACTTCATCTGCCAATTTACTGACCATTCGTGTAAGGTATCTAGATCCCTTTGGAGGCACTCTATATCTCTATCTGAATCAATTGTTCTCCCCATTTTGGTATCGTCTGCAAATTTACTTATCCTACTAGTTATACCTAAATCAAGGTCATTTATGTATATAACAAACAACAGAGGACCTAATACAGATCCCTGGGGGACACCACTTTTGACTGCTCCCCATTCTGACTTCGTACCATTTATGCTGACTCTCTGCTTCCTACCAATTAGCCATGACCTAATCCATCCCAACAACGCCCCACCTATTCCATGCGCCTCAACCTTTCTCATCAATCTCTCATGGGGGACTCTGTCGAAAGCTTTACTGAAATCTAAATATATTATATCATATGACTTGTCATTATCTACTGCTTCATATACCTCTGAGAAAAAACTAAGCAAATTAGTAAGGCAAGAACGTCCCTGAGTGAATCCATGCTGGGAAGAATTTATTAAATTAAATGTATCTAAGTGGTTTCTAATTTTACTAGCAATAATTGACTCTAGTAGCTTTCCTATGATTGATGTAAGACTAATGGGACGGTAATTGGATGCTATTGATTTGTCACCTTTTTTGAAGATCGGAACTACGTTTGCAAGCTTCCAAGCTTCTGGAACTATACCTGTCTCCAATGACTTGTTAAATAAAAATGTTAATGGGTAACTTAACTCATCCCTACATTCTTTTAATACTCTAGCATATACCTCATCAGGACCAGGCGATTTATGAGGTTTCAGTCTGTCAATTTCCTTAAGCACATCATTTCTACTTATAGTAACCGTACTTAACCTATTTTCTATACTATCGCTATATACCTTACGGACTTCTGGAAACTGTGCCAAATTTTCATTAGTGAAAACGGAAAGAAATTGACTATTTAATGTACTGCACATTTCTAAATCATTTTCTGTCATTTCTCCTATCGAAGTTTTAAGGGGACCAATTACATCTCTAACCTTGGATTTATATAGTTGGTAAAAAGCTTTAGGATTATTTTTTGAGTCATTGGCAACCTTGATTTCATAATTTCTTTTTTCTTTCCTAATATCCTTTTTTACCTGTCTTGATAGATTCTGATAGTAAGCAAGTAGGTGAATTTCGCCTTTCCTAATTTTTCTATATATTCCTCTCTTTTGTCCTAGAAGATCTAATAGTCTATTATTCATCCATTTGGGTTGGTTCTGTGTTGATCTAAATTTTCTTTTGGGGATGTATTTATTTTGTGCATTGAATACTGACTTGATAAAATTATCGTATGTATCTACCAAGGTTGGCGTCTCTTCCTGACTTAAGATGACAGGTGCCTGAGAAGGGGTACACTCATTTGGACACCTGGATCGACTTAATTTTTTGACCATAGGGTCGGCTAATAGGGCTCTTCTTAACCCACCATAATTGGCTTTTCTAAAGTCAGGTATTAATGTTGTATTCTCTCTGGTATTACCTTTCCATTGTATATTAAAATACACAGAATTGTGGTCACTATTTCCTAGGTGGTCCCCTATCTCTACATTATTTACCATATGTTCATTGTTACTGAAAACTAAATCGAGAATATTATTACCTCTAGTCGGCGTATCTATGAATTGAAATAAAAAACTATCTTGTACTACCTCTATAAACTCCTCAGAATCAGAGTCTCCTATTTGATGCTGCCAATCTATATTCGGAAAATTAAAATCCCCCATAATGCACACATTGCTAAACCTTGATGCCATTTTAATTTCCTCCCATAATGACGTTCCGTCATTTCTACTCATATTTGGCGGTCTATACATAACTCCAATAACTATGGTCTCACTACCTTCGTTAACCTCTACCCAAACACTTTCATTATCGTTATTTAGTCTAATACCTGATTTAATACAGCTTTTTAATGTACTCCTGACAAACACTGCTATACCGCCACCCCTCTTACTTGTTCGGTCATATTTAAACAAACTATATCCTGGTATATCAAATTCTGCTAAAAAATGCCTGGTTTCTGTATTAATCCACGTTTCAGTTAGCGCTATTATGTCTATATTTTCTTTGCTAACAAGGGCTCTAAGTTCGTTCATTTTGTTACATAGACTCCTACAGTTTGTGTAATATACTCTCAATTTACTTCTTTTCTTTATACCTAATTTACCTTTATTTCTAACGACATTTCCATCTTCCGTTGCACCATCACTACTATCATTTGCATTATAGTCATCATTTTTAGCATGAGACTGAATATCCTTATCGCTTTCGCCTGACGCTAAAATTGTTCCATTAAACCTCTCATTTACACTCTCAATATTTCTGTTCAAAACCCCACAACCACCCTATCTAAAGAACTAGCTAATGTAGAAACCCCTAACCGTGAAAGATGAACCCCATCCCTTGCGTACATCCCATCTCTCCCATAGAAACTATCCCAGTTATCAATGAATGGTATTGCTTTTTCTTTGCAATATTTCTCCAAACGGCAATTGACACCAATCGCCCTGGATGTCCATTCCTTGGGAACTCCTCTTCTGGGTAGGATACAATGTACTACAGGGATCCCTCCCTTCATCCTAACTTTATCTAACACATCCCGATACTGCTGCAGCAGTTCCTCACTTCTACCCTTACCAACATCGTTACTCCCGGCACTGAGACAGATAATGGGGTTATCTCCACTATCTTCCAAGATGTGGTCCATCTTCTCTAAAACCCTCCCAACTCCATGGCCAGGCAGACACACAACCTTCCTAAGTTTAGTGCGGGTAGCCCTAACTAAATGTCTTACCATGGAGTCGCCCACAATCGACACAGACTTACCTTCTCGGGACACAGACTTACCTTTCCCTCGGGAGGATCCAGCAGCTGCAGTTGGAGAACCCCTGGTGGTGGCAGAAGCTCCCTTGGTGGTGGTGGTGGTGGTGGGGGTAGTGGTGGTAGTAGGTAGCACAGCGTCAGAGGTTGGAGCTGAGTCGGCGGCAGGCACTTCGGTTATCCCTCCCTTATCCTGACTATCTTTTCCCTCACATTCGTCTCGCAAAGGAGAGAATGTATTTGTCACACTCATACCTATTCTACTATCCTGCTTCTTGAGTGTGACTTTCCCACCCGTATTTTTAACAACCTGCCATGAATACAATTTTTCATCAACTTCCTCCCTTTTCCCCTTACTTGACTTTATTTCCTCTTGGCTAAGCTTGAAAGCTAGATTTTCGTCTTTAATCAAATCCACTTCCCTCTGAATTTTAACATTAACCTCCCTTAGAGCCAAGACCTCTTCCTTCACCACAACCATCTCCTCTCTTACCTGGAGAATAAGATGATGCAGATCAGTTAGAGACTCGCACTACCATACCAATGTCTTCTGTGTGTTATAATTATAATCCAATTTACAATGTGGAACAATAAATGATTACATTTAACAAATATTTTGCATATATTAAGCGGATTTCCTATGTTTTTTTCAATATGAAGGAATACCTTTATAGACTGAACTAGAGAGCGCGAATTATTTTATTTATTATTATTATTTTAATATTGAATATAGCTCCCTTAAATATGAATAAATTATATTACCGAATATTTATATAGGTTGCGAGGAATTATATTTTGGCTTTAATTTTCAATAATCTAATCAATTGTATCGTTCGAATTTTGAGTCATATAATCATGTAATCAATTATATAATCATATAATATTATTTGTATTAATCTCACCACCACATCCCCAATGAAATTAATTAAAGTATATATGATCCACCGGGATTCGAACCCGGGTTATCACACACATATTTTTGCCACCTTAACCATTACACCACCAGGACGGTTAAAGGTTTATGCACACGCCTACGACTTATTATCCATTCTCGAATACTGGATATTAATCTAATCATGTTCATATTCCCAACCGCACTATGGTAGCCTACTGTTTAAGTGAGAGGAAAGAATATTCATGGGGCACAGATCATATAGACCGGCCTCTCGAAGAAATATCCCTAAACCTACTAATAATATTATTTTTATTAATCTCACCACCACATCCCCAATGAAATTAATTAAAGTATATATGATCCACTGGGATTCGAACCCGGGTTATCACACACATATTTTTGCCACCTTAACCATTACACCACCAGGACGGTTAAAGGTTTATGCACACGCCTACGACTTATTATCCATTCTCGAATACTGGATATTAATCTAATCATGTTCATATTCCCAACCGCACTATGGTAGCCTACTGTTTAAGTGAGAGGAAAGAATATTCATGGGGCACAGATCATATAGACCGGCCTCTCGAAGAAATATCCCTAAACCTACTAATAATATTATTTTTATTAATCTCACCACCACATCCCCAATGAAATTAATTAAAGTATATATGATCCACCGGGATTCGAACCCGGGTTATCACACACATATGTTTGCCACCTTAACCATTACACCACCAGGACGGTTAAAGGTTTATGCACACACCTACGACTTATTATCCATTCTCGAATACTGATCACTAATACTAATTCAGAAGTCAGAATGGGGAGCAGTCAAAAGTGGTGTCCCCCAGGGATCTGTATTAGGTCCCCTGTTGTTTGTTATATACATAAATGACCTTGATTTAGGTATAACTAGTAGGATAAGTAAATTTGCAGACGATACCAAAATGGGGAGAACAATTGATTCAGATAGAGATATAGAGTGCCTCCAAAGGGATCTAGATACCTTACACGAATGGTCAGTAAATTGGCAGATGAAGTTTAACATTGACAAATGCAAGGTATTAAAGATAGGGAAGATGCATACAAATGTTAAATATAAACTAGCTAATGTGGAATTAGAAAACTCGAATTGTGAGAAAGATCTAGGTGTGTTTGTTAGCAATGATTTGAAGCCTAGACAACAGTGTATAAGCGTTCGAAACAAGGCAAACAAGATTCTCGGGTTCATCTCAAGGAGTGTGAGTAACAGAACTGCTGATGTTATCTTAAAACTTTACTTGTCATTAGTGAGACCCCATATGGATTATGCTGTTCAATTTTGGTGTCCTTATTACAGAATGGACATAGATTCATTGGAGAGAGTACAACGTAGAATGACAAAAATGATCCATAATATTAGAAATCTTCCGTATAAAGAAAGGTTGAAGAAATTAGGCTTACATTCGTTAGAGAGACGCAGAGTTAGAGGGGATATGATAGAGGTGTTCAAGTGGGTTAGTGGGATTAACAAAGGGGACATGACAAATGTACTAAAGCTCAGTGATAGCGAAAGAACTCGTACCAATGGTTTCAAATTAGATAAATTTCGTTTCAGAAAAGATATAGGCAAATATTGGTTTGGTAACAATGTTGTAGATGGGTGGAATGGACTACCAAGTGCTATAGTGGGATTAAAAACGATAGGGAGCTTTAAGATAAAATTGGATAAGCATATGGACGAGAAGGGTTGGGTGTGAAGGGGGATCAGCAGGGTTGGGCCAATCAGCGCTCTGCAGACCCCCGTAATCCTGCGTTAATCTCTAACCGTTTTGGTAAGATGATCCTCAG
>JBAKBP010032729.1:0-22790 GCA_037953745.1 Lithodes maja
CTAGAGCTGCCCACTTCTCTTCAGGCCAATTATGCTCCCTACACTTCTTCTCAAAACGATTAAAAAATTCTGTGACTTCAGTTTCACTAAATGCCGGCACCAATTTGACTAACTGGGACAAGGACTGTTCTCTTACTTGGCCCTCACGGCCCATCCGAATCCCTGTCGACTCTGCACGAGTCTTATCTAAATCTATTTGAGCACAATATTTCTCTGAGTCGTACCTAAGCTCAGCCTCGTGCCTCCTAATCTCAGCCTCAATCTCCTTCTCCTGCTTCCTAGACTCAGCCTCAATCTCCTTCTCATGCCTCCTAGACTCATTCTCCATCTCCTTCTCATGCCTCCTAGACTCAATCTCCATTTTAGCAAGCTCGAGTTTAAATATCATCTCAGGAGACAGGCCGGAAGAGGGAGCTGCCACTACTGAAGGAGGGGGGGCAAGAACTGGGGAACCACCATACGCACCGCCCGAGGGCACTCCAATCTTCCAATGCTCATCCCTCTGTGGGAGAGTGCTAACCTCCGGCAACTGAGTGGACGGCACTGTGGGAGTCGAGTGAGAGGGGATCTGGGGAGGAACCCCCCCAAACGCCCTCTCCTCCGAAACCCCATGTCGCCCACGCAACACCCAGGAAATCAGCTCCCCCTTGGACATCCCTACTACATTGGATTTGCCCAAAACCTTGGCTATCAGGTGCAAGCCATAAACATTCACCCCAGTCAGCCTCTCCTCCGTCACGTGGTACTGCTTACTCACAAAAAGTCTAGCATCCTCCTCACTAGTTACTAACGGCACCTCCTCACTTAGCATCTCTCGCCTCCTCGTCAGTACTAGGGCCCGACATACTGAAGTTCACCAAAAAATTCTCGAGACAAAAGTGTTAAACTCCCTTATGTAAGCACTAATTACTAAATTAACTGGAGTCTCTTAAATGCTCTCCTAATTGCCTTACAAAAAAAAAAAATATTCTTCAATATGTACGCTAAAGTACGAACAAACAAATGTTGTACAACTCTGCAAAAAATTATACTGTTCACAAAATCCTAAGCAAGGTCGCCATTTGTTACGACCGGGCACTCGGGTACACTAGGGCTCTTACACAGGACTCGAGTATGGCTCGCTGCCACAACGGAAACACACGATCCCAACCCCAGAGTACTGCCAGCCGAACAAAAAACGCCACTACCCTCCAGAGTTCTATCTGCTATAACGGGGTATACAAGAACTCGGTACTAGCGTTTCACACAACAGACTAATAACAAGACGGGAGTTATCTAGTCTGGTCAACAATCAAACAAAGAAGAAAGTACTACAACACTAAAGAATAGTGTTGGCCGAAGCCGAAGTAATCCACCCTTGAACTAAGAACTTAAGAAGTCCTCCACCCTCTACTTCGGATCGGCACTATTACGTTACGTTAAACAATAGTCCTCGAGCATCAAGCAAGGAATCTTCTGTTAAAGTTAGATGCTTCTCGAATACTCGTAAGAAGTAAGTATCGGATTTTGAACAGCAATTTAATGAATAACTCACTGGTAATTAAAGGCTTTAAATTGACATAAGAAGAATTATAAGAATAAGCAATAGGATATGGCAAACATTAAGAAGAAGTACTCCGACAATGCACTGGCAATAGCCTACTAAGATTGTGCTCGTGGGCCACTAATCTCTGAAGTAGCTAAGCGTGCCACACATGAAATCAATAGTGCTTAAACAATAATATACATAAGGAGAAGCTTCAATACTATACTGTATCTGCTGGCCGAGCAAAGTCTAGCTGGGATATCTAAGGTTAAGAGACAATGGCTGAGCAAGCGGCTCGTAGCCTAGCGAGGTCCTTAAGACTGTGCGGCCAAATTACGGTAATTGACGGGATGCTCTCTTGAGAGATCCAGATCACTAGTATCTGGTTCTCTCCTGGCGATCCTCTCAAAGTCAAGCAAATGAGATAGCACAGTGTTGGGTGGCACAGGCAAAAGCCCTCACTCGCAACACAGTGCTAAACTCCCACGGTACACAGTCAGAAAGACCACCTAGGCGTTCCACGTCTCCGTTGCAATTGTACTGGTTCAACCGCAACCTAGTACTCATAGGAAATCACAACTCAGAAACCCTATCCCAGTCTAGCATTGCCTAAACCAGCAGAAAACAGGAACATGAATAATCACACACAGGGAAATGCATATACGAGTGCAACAAACATCAATCAATCCTATTCTAGTTAACCCTTCCAAAAATAGGCTATCTAACAGGCACTTATCTCGTGAGAACTCAAGCGATAATACTTTGGCTGACTAAATCTGCACCAAAGGGGTCATTGGTTAAAAAGGGACGAGAAGAGAAGAAGGTAGGCTGTTCAGAGAGTAGAGAAAGTTCACATCAGTCGGGAGAATATGGATAGTTGCAAGGGATATGAGAAGTCGCTTTGCCTGATGAGTTCTGAAGAATTGTGGCGAGGACCTCTCTTTTTATACTCGGCCCTGTAGCGAGCATATCGCCAACACTAAGGACCGCCCACTGGCAATCATGACGTCATATACTCTCTCAATCTGGGATCGACAAAGAACTTCCCACGCGCTGAAAGGGAGGAAGGGAGGAAGGGAGGAGGGAGTTAGGCCTACACACCTCGTGGCGCGCTCACTGGCTGTCGTTACATAACTCTCTCTCTCATCATTGTATATAAGTCCCACACACAATACTTACAACTAATGATATAAAATAGAACTCGCTGACCTAGAAGAAAACAAAATACATAATGACAACACTTATAGTACAACGGTTCACACAAACTGAGTTAGGAAACTCTACACAGACTACAGCCAAAGTTCCTGCCCTGACGATCCTAGCGAGGGTGGGGCCTGACTGGGCGTTCTGTACAGCATGCTCACACTCGACATGCGTCACAGGATGGAGTTATGAAAGAAATACTATCAAGAGCAGTGGATGTTGGTGTATTGCTGAAAAGGGAGGGAATTGAGTGGAAGCTACCTATACTGCTGTTTGCGGATGATACAGTTCTGATGAGTGATAATGAATGGGAGTTGCAGGGTCTGGTAAATGAGTTTGGAACAGTGTGCGAAAAACGTAATTTGAAGGTAAATACGGGGAAGAGCAAGGTTATCGTCTTCGAAAGGGGTGAAGTCACAGAGTGTGAGGTGAAGCTGAACGGTCAGGCTATGGAGATCGTCAACTCTTTTAAGTATCTGGGCAGTGTGTTGAGTAAAGATGGGACTATGGATGAAGAGGTGCGGGAGAGGGTACAACAGGGGAAGAGGGTTGTAGGAACGCTAAAAGCAGTAACAAGAAATAGGGTGGTCTGTATGGAAGTGAAGAAGTCCTTGCATGACAGTGTGGTAATCCCGACACTGCCTTACGGAAGCGAAGCATGGACGTTGGTTGAGAGACTCAGACCAAGAGTGAGAGCAGTGGAAATGAATGATTTAAGGAGTGCGTGCGGAATTACATGGAGGGATAGACAGACTAATGAGGAAGTAAGAAGGAGGTGTGGTGTGGAGGTAGATGTGCTGGAAATTGTGAAAAGGAACAACTTGAGATGGTTCGGCCATATGGAACGTATGGAAAGCGAGAGAATGACTAAGAGGGTGTACGAGAGCGAGGTGGAGGGATAGAGGGGGAGAAGTAGACCGAATATGAGGTGGAAGGATGGAGTGAGGAACTACATGAATGAAGGCGGTGCTGGTTGGGGGGAGGGGCGTCGACTGACTGGGGACAGAGGTGCATGGGGGCGGTTCGTTCGTGGCCACCCCTTCGGGGATCACGGCGTCAGGCAATAGATAGATAGATAGATATAAATATAGTGTATATCAATATATGTGTAACCTAATTTTGCGTTCTTAACCTAATATTTTTATAACAGATGTTTATTTACAGCCTGAATGAATTATATATTTCTTCAGCAATATAATCAATTTACAGGAAAACACAAACAGATCCCGGGACTAGGTTTGGTCATCCGGCGCAATTGAACTTCACCTAAACTTTCCCATGTAAAATCTAGTGCAGCGTAATACAACTTAATATCTTAATTATTCGAACGGAACTATTTACTTTACAAATACCGACATATTAGAGATTCAGTGTAATTCCTTGCTACATTTGTTGGATTAAATTTCATGGTCGTATCTGTCTCTTTGTGTGCTTGTGTTCGCTTCTACAGTGCTCGACTAAATAAGATTTCCGTCCAGTTTTGGGGGCTCATTTACGCCATTAGTACTACATCTGAAGAGTTGTGTGATCACCTGAATGATTATGTCAATAAAATGGGTGTCAATCTGAAGCACTGTTTTGCACTTGGAACAGATTATGCGTCAACTTTGTGTGGGAATCATCATTCACTATTCACCTTGATGAAGAAGGATATCCTTAATTTACTGCTTATCAAATGCACACGCCATTCCTTGTATTCCTGTTCTACTGCTGTCCGCAATAAGGAGGAAGCATTCAAACGGTACCGACGCCTTAAAACTCAAGACTCTCATTCTTCATATGTTTCTGCCCGGAATCAAGCCAAATCTGTTCTTCGACTTGCCAAACACTCTTTCATCAATAATAAATGCACTGAACTATCCAACTCTAGCTCTTCCCAAGCTTTCTGGCATCTAGCCAAAAACCTCTCCAACAATTTCTCTTCCTCGTCTTTCCCTCCCCTTTCCCACTCTGATGGCACAACCATCACTTCTTCCTCTGACAAAGCTAAACTCTTTGCTCAAACTTTTGCTAGAAACTCCACCTTGGATGATTCCGGTGCTATTCCTCCCTCTTCGCCCTCCTCTCTCTTACTTATGCCTAATATCCTAATCTCTTCTAAAGATGTACTTTCTACCCCCTCTGGGCTTAACACTAATAAGGCGTACGGTCCGGACGGTGTTCCTCCTGTTGTTCTCAAAAACTGTGCTTCCGTGCTGACTCCCTGCCTAGGCAAACTCTTTCGTCTCTGTCTATCCTCTAACGTCTTCCCTTCATGCTGGAAGTTTGCTCACATTCAACCTGTCCCAAAGAAGGGTGACCGCTCTCAACCCTCCAACTATCGTCCAATTGCTCTTATCTCTTGTCTTTCTAAAGTTTTTGAAACTATTCTTGCTTCCAAATTTCTTAAGCATTTCTCTTCTCATATTCTGCTCTCAGATCGCCAGTATGGCTTCCTTAAGGGTCGCTCTACTGGTGATCTTCTTTCATATCTTACTAACTCTTGGTCATCCTCCTTTCGGGACTTCGGTGAGACTTTTTCTATTGCACTAGACATATCGAAAGCCTTCGATAGAGTCTGGCATAAATCTTTAATTTCTAAACTACCCTCCTTCGGTTTCTATCCCTCCATCTGTGCCTTTGTCTCTAATTTCCTTTCCGGCCGTTCCATAGCTGCGGTTGTGGACGGCCATTGTTCACTTCCTCACCCTATAAACTCCGGTGTTCCTCAGGGCTCTGTCCTATCTCCTATTCTCTTTCTAATTTTTATAAATGATCTCCTTAACTGTACCTTAATTCCCATCCATTCATACGCAGACGACTCAACCTTACACTACTCCATTAGTTTTTCAGAACGCCCCAGCCAGCAATCCCTCAACGACAAACGTAATGAAGCCATAGAACTCTTAAATTCTGATCTAAATACTATTTCCAATTGGGGCAGAGAAAACCTTGTTAACTTTAATGCTTCCAAAACCCAATTTCTCCATCTATCTACCCGTCAGGATCTCCCAGCGGACTATCCCTTATTCTTCAACAATACAAAAATCAACCCTTCATCTTCTCTCAATATTCTTGGTGTCTCTTTTTCTTCTGCTCTCATTTGGAAGGACCATATTACCAGTCTTGCTAAGGCAGCCTCCCAGAAGCTGGGTGTGCTCAACCGCCTTAGGGGGTTCTTTTCCCCTGCACAGCTTCTTGCTCTGTACAGGGGCATAGTGCGCCCTTGTATTGAGTATTGTTCACATGTGTGGGGAGGTTCCTCTCACACCGCTCTCCTAGACAAAGTTGAAAGGAAGGCCTTTCGTATCATTAACTCCCGTCCACTCACCAACTCTCTGCAATCTCTCTCTCTCCGCCGCAATGTTGCATCTCTCTCGCTATTCTATCGCTACTATAATAATCAGTGTTCCTCAGAGCTATCCCAGTGCATACCACCTCCTTTACGTAGGGCACGTGGTACCCGTCTTGCAACTCAATCCCACCCCTACTCTGTGCAACTCTCCAACCCAAGAGTGAAAAGTTACTCTCAAACTTTCTTCTACTCAACATCTGAGCTCTGGAACTCTCTCCCAGAATCAGTCTTTCCCTCTTCCTATGACTTAAATTGCTTCAAACTCCATGTGTCCAGGCATTTTGGCTCGAACGTCCCTTGATTTTGGCCCTGTCACTCTTTCAACTATGGGGGAGGCACTCGCTATAGGCAGTTATGCCTTTTGCCTCCCTCAATCACATAAAAAAAAAAAAAAAAAAAAAAAAAAATTTAGCATGTTCCCATGCATTTGATGTTGAAACTCGACAGTATTAAGCATCCAATAATAATATTACAATTTAGTAACCCTTTAATTAAAGTTTTCTGTTACATCAGGTTACTCCAATTTCTATTGTGTAACCATCTATCTATATTTAACATATACATATATTATGTATAATAGAAGTATGTGTATGAAGAAATATATTGTAAGATAGCAGGATATTTGTTTAGAATTAGAATACAGTACTGTACTTACACACCAAAATACATAGCAATTGCTCTAAACAGGTTAAATTATTCATATGTTTCATTAATTCAATGTTTAAATATTATACTCTAAATTGGTTAGTTATAATAAATCTGGTCACTTTATATCAATGCCAAGAAATACATGGTTATTAATATCTACAGTATTAGACTATGAAATTAACATCAAATTATATGGTCATTTTCATGTTTTTATTCTGCTTTATTTATTCTATTCTTTTCAATACTAGTTGTTGTTATGGTGTAGGCATGTGGCGACCCCATCGCCCGTCACTTTGTGGCGCAGATAGTCCCTGGAGGTTGGGACTGGGAATCCCACCTCCAGAATTGTTAGGAGGATGCTGTAGGCACCAGCCGAACAGCGTGGTACTCCCGGGGAGCGCTAAGTGGTTGATAAGGACGGCTGGAGCTCCTGTTTCACCACCTGGCCTCCCTAGCTAGCTGATCCTTTCTGTGCCTCATCACTATTGAGGGCAACCCCAGCCTGCCCTCCAAAACCCCTTCTCCTCCTATCAATACATTATACTAAAACCACCTTACACACTACACTACATTTCTTCGTAAAAAAAAAAAAAAAAAAAAAAAAAAAAAAAAAATATATATATATATATATATATATATATATATATATATATATATATATATATATAATATATATATATATATATATATATATATATATATATATATATATATATATATTACGCAACAACGACCCACCTCGAAAATCCCAGGGGGGGGGGGGGGGGGGGAAACAGAAAGGCCCCAGGACTGACCCCTGGCAACGACTCATGAAAATGCTCTAGACCACTACCTTCTACTCTAACTATTAACTTCATTAACATTTGTGTCCTTTACTCTAACTTCCACTCTGTGGAACACCACCTCTCCTCTGCCAACCCTGATCTTCTCTATCTGACCGAAACTCAGGTGTCTTGGACTACTGACAGCAAACCCTCCTCTGTATCCTCCTACGAACTCTATCCTCTGTTTCATGCCAAAGGTGGATGTTGCGTATATGTGCGCAACAATATCGCTTTCTTTTGTGTTCCCAACTTTGACTCTTCTGAATTATCAACTCTCTGGCTAAAGCTTTCTTGCCACTTTCAAAATAAATATTTCTGCACTGTTTATCTCTCCCCTAATTCTACTGACTATCCAAAATTCTTTGGTTATCTAACTTCTAAAGTGGAACACATTCTATCTATCTCTATCTATCTTTCGCAGAAATCTCCATCCTAAGAGATTTCAACGTTCACTACCGCCAATGGCTCTCCTCTCTTTCCACTGACCAACCTTTGAACAAGCCTACACCTTTTCTTTTCAAAATGACCTAGAGCAGTTAGTCCAGCAACCCCCCCATATCCCAGATCGCTTCGGAGATTGGCCCAACATTCTTGACTTATTTCTAACTTCTAACCATTCTGCTTATACTGTATATTGTGTCTCTCCTTTGGGCTCCTCCATCCATATACTTATCTCTGTCACCTGTCCTATCTCTCCAGTACGGCCACCTGATCCTCCCAGCCGGCGGTGCTTGTGGAACTTTGGCTCTGCTGACTGGGAGGCTCTTCGGCAGTACTTCTTTAATTTCTCATGGAGTGTCTTTTGCTTCCGTGGCCGGGGACCCTCGGAGAGTGCTGAACGCATTGCCAAGGGATTCCTCTCGGGCATGGAAGTGTATATTCCATTTTCTTTCTCTCGGTCTAATGCAAAACAAAATCTTGGTTTACTTACGCTTGCTCTACTGCTGTCTCCAAAAAGGAGGAAGCATTCAAATGGTACCATCGCATTCAAACTAAAGAATCTCATACTTCCTATGTTTCTGCCCGGTATCAAGCCAAATCTGTTCTTCGACTCGCCAAACATCCCTTCATCAATAATAAATGCACTTCCCAAGCCTTCTGGCATCTAGCCAAAAACCTCTCCAACAATTTTTCTTCTTCGCCTTTCTCTCCTCTTCTCCACTCTGACGGCACTACCGTCACTTCTTTCTCTGACAAAGCTGAACTCTTCGCTAACATTTTAGCTAAAAACTCCACTTAGGATGATTCCGGTGCTATTCCTCCCTCACCACCCCCCTCTCTCCTATTTATGCCTAACATCATAATCTCTTCCAAGAATGTACTTTCCACCCTCTCTGGGCTTAATACTAAGAAGGTGTATGGATCGTATGGTGTTCCTCTTGTTGTACTAAAAAATTGTGCTTCCATGCTGATTCCTTGCCTATACAAACTTTTCCGTCTCTGTCTCTCCTCTAACGTCTTCTCTTCTTGCTGGAAGTTTGCCCTCATTTAACCTGTCCCGAAGAAGGGTGACCGCTCTCAACCCTCCAACTATCTTCGGAATGCTCTCATTTCTTGCATCTCTAAAGTTTTTGAAACTATTCTTACCTCAAAATTTCTTAAGCATCTCTCTTCTCTTAACACCTTACGAGCGGCCTATATGTACCGCCCAGCGGGGTGTTTTTACCCTAAATACGGTTGTTTACTTGATCATTTTCATGCCTAAATAAGACCCAGAGTGTAAAACAAGTATCTATCCCTGAAAGGGCATAAACAGAGCTTTCCAATGACACCCCATCCATCCCTGTACGACCGCTAGTTATCTTGCAACGATCGCGCAACACGAGTGCAAAAACCATGTAATTAGGTAGTTTCCCTACATAATTCCCTGTGTAGCGAGTGCATGAGGGTGGGGGAGGGTGGGATTCATGTCAGTAGGTCCGCCGCGGTGGTCTGGAGCAGTCATACGCTTGCTACTCTCCTCCCACCACTTATCTCTCTCTCTCAGCAACAATACGTGGTGAAAATGGCACACGACATAAGTTGTGAACCGCCACTTAGTCCGTATTTATTTCACACGACATAAGTTGCGCATCGCCAAAGAAGGGTTAATCTGCTCTCAGATCGCCAGTATGGCTTCCTTAAGGGTCGCTCTACTGGTGATCTTCTTTCATATCTTACTAACTCTTGGTCATCCAACTTTCGGGATTTCGGTGAGACATTTTCTGTTGCACTAGACATATCGAAGGCCTTCGATAGAGTCTGGCACAAATCTTTAATTTCCAAACTACCCTCCTTCGGTTTCTGTCCCTCCATCTGTGCCTTTGTCTCTAATTTCCTTTCCAGCCGTTCCATAGCTGCGGTTGTGGACGGCCATCGCTCATTTCCTCATCCTATCAACTCCGGTGTTCCTCAAGGTTCTGTCCTATCTCCTATTCTCTTTCTAATTTTCACTAATGTACTTCTCAACTGTACCTCCAGTCCCATCTATTCATATGCAGACGACTCTACTTTACACCACTCAATTAGTTTTCCAGAATGCCCCAGCCAGCAGTCCCTCAAAAGTAAACGTAATGAAGCCATAAAATGCTTATCTTTTGATCTAGCTACTATTTCCAATTGGGGTAGAGAAAACCTTGTTGCATTTAATGCTTCCAAAACTCAATTTATCCATCTTACTACCCGTCAGGAACCTCCAGAGGACTATCCCTTATTCTTCAACAATACAAAAATCAACCCTTCATCTTCCCTCAATGTTCCCGGTGTCTCTTTTTCGTCTGCTCTCACTTGGAAAGACCATATTACCAGTCTCGCTAAGGCAGCCTCCCAGAAGCTGGGTGTGCTCAACCGCCTTAAGGGGTTCTTTACCCCTGCGCAGCTTCTTGCTCTGTACTGGGGCACAGTGCGTCCTTGTATTGAGTATTGTTCACATGTGTGGGGAGGATCCTCTCACACCGCACTCCTAGATAAAGTACAAAGGAAAGCCTTTCGTATCATTAACACGTGTCCACTCACCAACTCTCTGCAATCTCTCTCTCTTCGCCGCAATGTTGCATCTCTCTCACTATTCTATCGCTACTATAATCAGTGTTCCTCGGAGCTTTCCCAGTGCATACCACCTCCTCTACGTAGAGTATGTAGTACCCGCGTTGCAACACAATCCCATCCCTACTCTGGGCAACTCTCCAACCCAAGAGTGAAATGCTATTCTCAGACTTTCTTCTATTCAACCGCTGAACTCTGGAACTCTCTCCCAGAATCAGTCTTTCCCTCTTCCTATGACTTAAATTGCTTCAAACTCTGTGTGTCGAGGCATTTTAGCTCGAACGTCCCTTGATTTCGGCCCTGTTACTCTTTGAAATCTGGGGGAGGCACTCGCTGCAGGCAGTTATGCCTTTTGTCTCCCTCATTCATATAGAAAAAAAAAATCTTCAAACTGATAAATGATGGAAAACAACTTTTGGAGGTGATACCTCTTTCAGGAACACAGTGGTTGCTTAGAAGCAACAGAGTGAAGCAACTCCTATAACAGTGTAACTTTTACTACTCATTTTCAAATAGCTGCTAATTCATGTGATAAGTATGTTTCAAGGGAGCTGTATGCAATGTACTCGGATCCTGCCAACAAATTGTACTTCACCTTCCTAAAGCCAGTCCTTAGTAATTTTGAGAGGATATAATTATGTACTCTTCCAGAAAGATGAAGCAGATCAGTGCAGCCTTCACAATGAACTGGACAGTTTTATTCTCGCTATGCTCAGAGGAAATTTACATCCTGATCCTATAAAGCTTAATGTTGATATGAACTTTCAGTCAATTTACCTACCCCTCAACAAAGTAGAATCAAGATTCGAATGTTCTACTCTTTTGGTCAGTCAGAAAGAGGTGAAGGTAACTAGTGGGGAAAAGTTTCACAGTATCATATAGGGATGCCACAAATGCCTAGTCAGAGCATGTAAAGAGCTTATAGCACGTATGCCTAGTAATGCTGGAATATTGAGAAAAGTAAAGAACCTGTCACCTAACATTTGCCTAAACCACACACGGTTTTCCTTCTCAGAACTTCCAATATAACTGTTGATGACCCATCAAAATTAAGTGATAGTGTGGCTCAGTGGCGACTACTCTTAACTCATAACTGGGTCAACATCTGTGATCGGTCTTTTGGACCATAGCTAGCACCGTCAATAATGCTTCAGAAGAGCCTCTCTTGAATGATCTCGCTGAGTTTGCACAAAAAGTATACAGGTTACCAATTAGCAACGCTCTCGTAGAACGTGTGTTTTCGCGAGTCACGTCTGTGAAAATTAAGTTGAGAAAACAGAACGGGGTTAGAGCTCTTGACATCCATCTTAAGAATCAATACGAACTTAGAAGAAAGGGTGACATGCTGCTCATCATTTGAACAACCTACATCATTGTTATAGGATATGATTCTTCAATATATAAAGTTCAAGTAATAGATGCGGAAGAAGAAAACCTCCTTAAGCAAGGTTCACACATTGGCGAGTCGGAGCGCAACTCCAACGCGAGTGATGACATTTATGCACTCGCCAATGATTATCCCAAATTCGCCGACACTCGCCGACACTCGCACAGACTCGCGTTGACTCGCGCTGCACCGCGTACACTCGCGAACGCGGCCAAAAATTTCATGCAGACATGAAATTTGGAGAGTAAAGTGGGAGTAGGACGCCAACCCGCATAGACTCGCGTAGACTCGCGTAGACTCCTGTAGACTCGTGTGACACTCATGTAGACTCGCGTGACACTCGCGTTGTACTATTTAGAAATTAAATGATCGTGAGTCTACATGAGTCTATGCGAGTCTACATGAGTGTCACGCGAGTCTACATGAGTGTCACACGAGTCTACATGAGTGTCACACGAGTCTGTTTATATTATCAACAAAAATCGTAGCAGCGAAACGACTGCACCTATGGCTTTCATATTTTTACCACATGTACCTTACCCTTTTGGCTACCCACAAAAAAAAATCCCAAATTCCTCCTCCCACACACTCGCTGACTGTCGGTCCCGTCAGAAGGAAAAAAAAGGAAAATCTGTGGCGGCGAAACGACTGCACCAATCGGTTCCATATTTGTGTGACAAGTCCCTTACCCTTCTGCCTTCCCCCCACCACACCCCCAACTGCCTCCCACCACCCACTTCCAGCGTATCTGTACAAAGATAAGGAAAACAAGGAAAATCCGTGGTGGAGAAACTACCTTACCAATCGGCTTCATATTTGTAACATGAGTCAATTATGCTTCTACCTTCCCCACACCATCCCCCAAACCACCCTCCCACCACCCTCCTACCCATACATTCCGATACCATAAAAGTCTATAGTGTCTTTTCAGCTACTTTCGGGACCATCGGGGACCTGATTTCTGTCGAAAATGGACAAGGGGAGCGGTTTGTTTACCATTATCCTTCCTTTCTCTCCCAACTTGATAGATTTAGCCAAAAAACAAAAACACAAAAAACCTCTGGCACTGGCAGAAGCACACCGTCAAAATTGGCTGGCACTCAGCGGGTTAATATGAATTCAAGTTGTGTTATGAATAATATTGATATTAACATCAATAATGAAGAGAGAACAAATAGTCAAATACCATATAATATGAATGAAATAGGTTTCTGGAATAATATTGATATTAACATAAATAATGATGTGGAATATATGCAAAGGATATATGATGACAAATAATAATATACAGATTGATATCCAACATGAAATATAAATAAATACAAGATATAAATTACATAGAATATACACTCCATACACTCCTGTTAACTTCCTGTAGACTCGCGTTCATCTTGTGTAAACACGTGTAAACTCATGTAAACTCCTGTGACACTCGTGTAGACTCCTGTAGACTCGCACTATTCGTACCCTGGAATTTGACCGTTATTTTAAAACAAAATTGGCGGTGCGTGTTGGGGTCGTGTTACACTCGCCGACACTCGCGGATACTCCTGTGAACTTGTGTAAACTCATGTAAACTTGTGTAAACTCGTGTTATATTCGTGTTATATGCGTGTTTACTCGCATCAGATGCTACTTGCGTTGGGTTCGGGCTCCATCAACGGCGATATGCGGCGAGTGTGACTCGCGTTGGCCTCGCGCTCCGACTCACCAATGTGTGAACCTACCTTTACAAACATCCAATTCTGAACACGAGTGCAAGAAGCTGACTAGACTAAACTATGTATATGGTGATGCAGGAGATATTAGGTAAGTTCAAAGTTATGATTAGGTTACCTTTATATTAGGTAAGTTCAAATGTATGATTAGGTTACCATTATGTTTATCTAGGTATAGGCGTTTGGTAGTCAGTCAATCAGTAGTCAGCCCTTATTCCCACAATTGAGTAGGGAGGATCAGCAAGAAACACAAGAAATTAAAATAGCTTCCCCCTCAGATGTAATAGGCTAATTCCGGACTAAATCTCTTGACATGAACATCTGGGATGGAGACCTTCCAGGAGTGTCATTTAAAAGGGTCCAGGAACCTTCATACACTGTTTCTAACAACATTCTTCCATTCATTCCTGTTATTGCCAAATTATTTGGTTTCATCCATTCCCTTCGTGTGTATCTACTGTGTATTGCAGGCCTATCATATGTAGCCTATGTAACGTGTGTGTATGTGTTTATCATGGATAATGTAACACAAAAGTAATATAGGCCTATTTTGGCAAATTTTGAATAGGGGTTCACCTACGAATTGGGCTACTTCTACCGTAAATTCGCTACTGTTAGAGTCTAACTGCGCTACTATTCACCATGTAAATCTGGCAACCCTGCTTCGGGGGCGAAAACCTAGGAATCCTCCTCCCCTTGTAAAAATTCACCTACCGGTACTAGACGAGATAGAGAAAAGGGGCGCGGGAACGCGAAAGTTGTCACTGACCCTAAGAATTGGAACTTTAAATGTTGTTTCTGTTCGGACTTTGTCTCGAGTCGGCCAGCCCTAGGTATGGGTTATGTGCCTGAGTATATACTGTACATACATACACACATTTACAGTATTACTACAGTACTCCACCTCGTTATATTTTATGTGACTCTTTTGATAAGGGCTTCCCATGATTCAGCGTGATAGTCTTATATAATGATTAAATCAAAGTAGGTTTATGAACATCTTTAGCCTTTTGTTTATTAACTAAGGACATTTTAAGTGTCAGAATTTGGTTCAAAGAGCGAACAAGCATTAGGTTTATTGTGTTTTCTCGTCTGTAGCGATACGCTTGCCTTTTGCTTGTCGTTGAGATCGTCTCTTTGAAATCCTCTTTGTGCTTAGTTTGCACCCAGTGGATTACAATGAGTGGCTTGGGTAAGCACAATGACATAATGTTGTGAAAGAAGTTAGAGTCTCGACGAGGGGTGGCTCAGTCTGATAGTCAGTATTCGAGGGAAGTCATCTGAAATGAATGAATTGAATACTGTTACCTGGATCATGCTTAGTCGTCCTTTGAAGGATTTAGGTAGCTTCTATTCAATATCTGGGTATTTTGTTTATAACTGTACTCAATAAGAGAGCACATCTCTTTTGCATTATTGTCATACTAACGGATGTGCATGACGCTAGTAAAGAACATGTAAGTTTTACATTATTCAGTCAGTTTGTTTTTCATAGGATAGGCTAATAATATTGTTGTACTGGAACAATAACAAGCTAAACATAGGCAAAAGGGCTGAATAATTATGCGCTTATGGAAACGAGTATGTATATTATATATTTTAAATGTTATTGTGGATAGCATTACACGAGAATATTCAGTTTTAGAAGGACCTGTGGGATTCAAATTATTAATCGAGACTTCTAGGACGAATAACGATAGCCAGAATATAATTAAAATTATGTCATCTTAATGAAGGTTTTCCTGAAGGCAAAACAAGAACATTAAATAAACATCTAGGTATTTGACGGAAATAATGAATACAAAGTACAATAACCTGACGCATTTATTTACATTCCAACATGGTGCGGCAATTTCTCCACATCATTTAAGTTCGGGCACTTCCAGGGAGCAGCAAATGAGGCAAAAGAACGCTGTGGACTGGCTCATAAAGTTTAATGGCCAGTAATAGTGTGAATTGGTGCTTCAAATGTGGTATTTTGCACATTTTACTGGGAACTTAATATTAACAATATTAAGTTATTTATAAGTGGGTTAATGATGAAAGGTTAATGAGGTTAAGGGGAGGAAGACCGTTTTTCTGGACCCCCTTCTCCCTAATGTTTAGCCCCACTAGTTTGGCGATTTTTAACACCTTTCGCTCTATTTCATTGTCAATTTTAAGACCTTTTATACCATTAAAATGTCGATTATTTCCTGGCGAGCGGTAGCGAGCCTGCAATTTTAAGAGGAACCGGCCTTCACCCGGAACATTTTTCTACCGAAAAATATACAAATTTATCTTGAAGGGGGGTATAGGGGGGGTTTTTCTAAGCTTGATGGAGGTCTAACCCGGAAACTAAAACATATATGAATAAATGAATTAATGGACCAAACAAACGGTCAGTCTCCCCTTAAGCATGCTCATTGTATATGTGTTCTTTCTCTTCCCTATCATCTTACATATTGTAGTGTTTTGTTTTCCTTTAATTTTAAAATACATATTTTCGTTTTTGTTCCTCTTTTTCCTCTTTACTTCCCTCATTGTTTCTTTTTTTCTATTCTAATAATATTAGTTTGTGTTTGTAATTTTATGATTGTGTTCATATCTCTGTATAAACAGCTAAGGGAAACAGATATTCAAATATGATCTGAACATTACACTGTGAGTAAAATACAAACAATTTTGATTATTTTGCTATTGCATCTAATTAAGGAGAGGCCAAAGTAAAGTATGGTAATACTATCAAGTGTAAATTAATTACCAAATAGTTTGTGTAATGTTCCTTAGTTCTATCTCTTTTAGCCTCCTTGAACTTTGATATTGAAATAGTTTATTTAGCCAGATACAATATTTGTTTTGTCTTTGTGAGTGAGGGATACAAAAGGCAGAACTGCCTGTAGCGAGTGCCTCCACCATACTTCAAAGAGTGACAGGGCACAGGAGTTTGAAGCAATTTAAGTCATAGGAGGAGGGAAAGACTGATTCTGAGAGAGTTCCAGAGCTCAGCGGCTGAATAGAAGAAAGACTGAAAATAACATTTCACTCTTGGGTTGGAGAGTTGCACAGAGTAGGGGTGGGATTATGTTGCAAGACGGGTACCACGTACCCTACGTAGTGGCAGTGGTATACACTGGGAGAGCACTGAGGAGGACTGATTATTGTAGTAGCGATAGAATAGTGAGAGAGATGCAACATTGCGGCGCGAAGAGAGAGAGTTTGCAGAGTTGGTGAGTGGGCGGGAATTAATGATACAAGAGGCCTTCCTTTCTACTAGAAGTACGGTGTGAGAGGATCCTCTCCACACATATGAACAATACTCAATACAAGGACGCACTGTGCCCCTGTACAGAGCAAGAATCTCTGCAGGGGTAAAGAACCCCTTGAGGCGGTTGAGCACACCCAGCTTCTGGGAGGCTGCTTTAGCAAGACTGATTATATGGACCTTCCAAGTGAGAGCAGAAGAAAAAGACACCAAGAATATTAAGAGAAGATGAAGGATTCATTTTTGTATTGTTGAAGAATAAGGGATAGTCCTTTGGGAGTTCCAGACGGGTAGATAGATGGAGAAATTGGGTTTTGGAAGCATTAAAGCAACATGGTTTTCTGTGCCATAAGTGTTGTATGGCTTCATAACGTTTGTTTTTGAGAAATTGTTGGCTGGGGCGTTCTGGAAAACGAATTAAATAGTGTAAGGTAGAGTGTCTGCATATGAATGGATGGGATTGGAGGTACAGTTATAAGATCAATAATGAAAATTAGAAAGAGAAAAAGAGATAGGACAGAGCCCTGAGGAACACTGGAGTTCATAGGATGAGGAAGTGAGCGATGGCCGTCCACAACCGCAGCTATGGAACGTCCAGAAAGGAAATTAGAGACAAAGGCACAGATGGAGGGATAGAAACCGAAGGAGGGTAGTTTAGAAATTAAAGATTTGTGCCAGACTCAAAAGCCTTCAATATATCTAGTGCAATAGAAAAGGTCTCACCGAAGTCCCGAAAGGAGGATGACCAAAAGTTAGTAAGATTTGAAAGAAGATCACCAGTAGAGCAACCCTTGACGAAACCATACTGGCGAACTGAGAGTAGATTATGAGAAGAGAAATGCTTAAGAAATTTGGAAGCAAGAATAGTTTCAAAAACTTTAGAGATACAAGAGATGAGAGCAATTGGACGATAGTTGGAGGGTTGAGAGCGGTCACCCTTCTTTGCGACAGGTTGAATGAGAGCAAACTTCCAACATGAAGGGAAGACGTTAGAGGACAAAGACGAAAGAGTTTGCCTAGGCAGGGGTCAGCACGGAAGCACAGTTTGTGAGTACAACAGGAGGATGAGGAAGTGAGCAATAGCCATCCACAACCGCAACTATGGAGTTGATAGGATGAGGAAGTGAGCGATGGCCGTCCACAACCGCAGCTATGGAACGGCCAGAAAGGAAATTAGAGACAAAGACACATATGGATGGATAGAAACCGAAGGAGAGTAGTTTAGAAATTAAAGATTTGTGCCAGACTCTATCAAAGGCCTTCAATATGTCTAGTGCAATAGAAAAGGTCTCACCGAAGTCCCGAAAGGAGGATGACCAAAAGTTAGAAAGATATGAAAAAAGATCACCAGTAGAGCAACCCTTGACGAAACCATACTGGCGATCTGAGAGTAGATTATGAGAAGAGAAATGCTTAAGAAATTTGGAAGCATGAATAGTTTCAAAATCTTTCGAGATACAAGAGATGAGAGCAATTGGACGATAGTTGGAGGGTTGAGAGCGGTCAACCTTCTTTGCGACAGGTTGAATGAGAGCAAACTTCCAACATGAAGGGAAGACGTTAGAGGTAAAAAACGAAAGAGTTTGCCTAGGCAGGGGGTCAGCACGGAAGCACAGTTTGTGAGTACAACAGGAGGATGAGGAAGTGAGCGATAGCCGTCCACAACCGCAACTATGGAGTTGATAGGATGAGGAAGTGAGCGATGGCCGTCCACAACCGCAGCTATGGAATGGCCAGAAAGGAAATTAGAGACAAAGACACAGATGGAGGGATAGAAACCGAAGGAGAGTAGTTTAGAAATTAAAGATTTGTGCCAGACTTTATCAAAGGCCTTCAATATGTCTAGTGCAATAGAAAAGGTCTCACCGAAGTCCCAAAAGGAGGATGACCAAAAGTTAGTAAGATATGAAAGAACATCACCAGTAGAGCAACCCTTGACGAAACCATACTGGCGATCTGAGAGTAGATTATGAGAAGAGAAATGCTTAAGAAATTTGGAAGCAAGAATAATTTCAAAAACTTTAGAGATACAAGAGATAAGAGCAATTGGACGATAGTTGGAGGGTTGAGAGCGGTCACCCTTCTTTGCGACAGGTTGAATGAGAGCAAACTTCCAACATGAAGGGAAGACGTTAGAGGACAAAGACGAAAGAGTTTGCCTAGGCAAGGGGTCAGCACGGAAGCACAGTTTGTGAGTACAACAGAAGCAACACAGTCCGGACCGTACGCCTTCTTAGTATTAAGCCCAGAGAGGGTAGAAAATACATCTTTAGAAGAGATTAGGATATTAGGCATAAGTAGTTGAGAGGGGGGCGAAGATGGAGGAATAGCACCGGCATCATCCAAGGTGGAGTTTCTAGCAAAAGTATGAGCGAAGAGTTCAGCTTTGTCAAAGGAAGAAGTGATGGTTGTTCCATCAGAGTGGAAAAGGGGAGGGAAAGACGAGGAAGATTTTTTTTTTGGAGAAATGTGCTTAATAATTCGTCTATACTACCGTTAAAAACTTGGTTGACTACTGGAACTTGACCATAATTATTGTTTGTAAAAACAGAAAGGAAATTACTATTTAGAGTATTGCACATTTCTAACTCATCATCTGTAATCTCACCTATTAAATTCTTAAGGGGCTCTACTGTATCCTTACCATAGATTTATACATTTCATAAAATGCTTTAGGGTTGTTTTTGGATTCATTTGCTATTTTGATTTCGTAGTTTCTTTTGTCCTTCCTAATTTACCTTTTTACCTGCCTCGACAAGCTATGGTGGTATCCTATTAAGTGGATTTCACCTTTCTGTATTTTTCTGTACACAACTACATACCTATCTCTCTACCTATAAAATCTAATAATTTATTTGTCATCCATTTTGGTTGGTTTGTATGTGATCTACATTTTCTTTTTGGTATATATCTTGTTCGTTCTGTAAGGCAGATATGAACTGATTATACACACTATTTACATTTTCAGTTGGTTGTCTACCTACTTCAGCTGTGTGACCTACCTAGCCTTGACCTCTCTGGTCTGCTGAAACTAAGAAGTATGTGATTTATGGTCACTGTTCCCTAGCTGGTCGCCCACTTCTAAATTTGCTATCCAATTTTATGTGTTGCTAAGAACTAGGTCCAGAATGGTGATGGGCTGGTCTATCAGAATGAGAGTTGAGTGTTCTCTGCCATACCCATAGCTTACTCTGACTGTTCCTTTTACTTATATATTTTCTAGATCTCAAGTGACGGCGTCTTTTCCGTGGATTGACCTCCCTACTGCCAACCCTGGCAGATTGGGAGCTAAAGCGTCACATTTTTCCTTTGCCCCTCAACTTTCCCTTTATAAATGCTGAGGGGCACAGGGCCTTGGGTGGGGCTTTTGTTTCCCGGGCGTTTCCGCACCCTCCTCAGCTCCCCGCCTTTGAGTGGCTTCGGTCACCTGGGCATTATTAGTGGTAAGCTGGGAGGGTTCTGTGGGGGCGCTCGGTTATGGCCTTGGCCTTGCTCGGGACCTTGGGGCTGCTCGGCCAGACAGCCTGAGGAACAGCAACAACAACAAAACTAGGTCCAGAATATTATATCCTCTAGTTGGCGAATTTACAAATTGAAAGAGAAAGTTGTCTAGTACTACATCAAGATAATCTTTGGATTCGTTATTGCTAGTTTGATTAAACCAATCTATACCTTGAAGATTAAAGTCGCCCAAAATGCAAACATAATTATTCTGAGATGCCTTACTGATTTCTTCCCATAATAATTTGCCTAAATTTCGACAAAGACAGGGTACCCTATGTATGGTTCCCAAAATAATTGCCTCACCTTCCCCACTAATCTCTACCCACACGCTTTCATTATCGCTATTTGTTTTAATATCCCAGACATGAATTGCAACTCCACCTCCCCTTCTGTCATACATAAATAAATTGTATCCTGGTCAGCCCCCCCAATACGCGAGAATAGGGGCGACAGGAGGCATCGCGTATTGGGAATCCGCGTATTGTGGACCTAACTTTAAATAGGAATAATTAGATATGGGTGACATCTCTCAATTATGGCCTATTTTCAAAAATGTTGGCCTTATTTTCGACATTTTTGGCTCTACAGTACAGTCTATATCTTATATATAATAAGAACAATGAATAAAAATATGAAACCTTACCTTAAAATTAGTAGTAGATAGGCTAGGACTAGGACTAGGACCGTAGGACTTCACGATTTTCTCCAACTTCTCCCTCCCTGACCAAATCGTACGAACAGTTTACTCTGACAAGCCTATTGCACAGTTTCCTTCTCCTTTTTTCTTGCTATCCAACACTTCCACCTTCATTTTGTGTGTTATCTTCTTATATTGGCGTGGCATGGCGAAAAAAGTGGCAGGCACTACAAACGTTTGGTCACTCCGCACGGCTATGAGCGCTTGAGCGGGACTGTGGGAGGGAGGGAGGGAGGGTAAGCGGGAGGGAAGGCAGGCGTATGCCCGTCTTCTTCTTTTTTCAGAGCTACTCCTGGGCCTCGCGAAACGTAGACGTGCTCGCGTATCAAGCGGGAATAGCGGATTTGGCCCCTTCTTAGCTCTCGATTCGTGTATTGTGGTACCACCTCGCGTAATTAATGTTTAATTAATTAATGTTATTTTCGAGGGGTCACTCGTGTATTAGGGTTTTCGCGAATTGTGGAATCGCGTATTGGGGGGGCTGATTGTATATACAATTCTGCTAATAAATGCCTAAAGTCAGTATGTATCCAAGTTTCTGTAATTGCTACAATGTCTATATTATCCTTGCTAACTATTGCCCTAAGCTGATCTATTTTGTTACATACACTTCTACAATTTATATAATATACCCTCAACCTATTACTTAAATTTGCAACTAATTTTCTATTGTTTTTAACTAACTTATTATTTTCTCTTGAACTACTAGACCTAGACGGATTCAGTAGCCTCGTCATTACTATCAGTTACATGTGGCTGGGATTCTATTTGATTATCCCATGAAGTGCCATATGGTGCTCCATCTGGAGACAGTATTTTACTTACACACTCAGGTTTCTTTAACAAAACCCCGCAAAAATCTTGTCAAGTGAGCTGGCTAAAGCCGGTATCACAAGAGCGCTTTTTCATTCTACAGTTATCCTCAACACTGGTCTGGCAGCTTATAAGGTCAACATATATTCTGTTTCGGTTACCCAAATGCATGTACCATCATTCTAGTTTCCGATACCAGTGACAAATATTCCAGAAATGTTGCCAGAAAATGTTGATCATCGAATGTTGACTATAAAAGCTGTCGATTAAGGTCGAAACTCCTAGTCGAGAGAGAGGTACTCCATCCTGGGCATACAGTTCATCCTTACTATAGAAGTAGGTCCAGTTATCCAGGAATGGAATAGTATTTTCCTTGCAATACTTTTCCAGTCGGCTATTTACACAAATAGCCCAGGAGGACTATTCCTTCCTTATCCCTCTTCTTGGTAGGATACTGTGTACCACAGGAACTCCACCCTTCTTCTTGATCCTCTCCAACATTTCCTGGTACTTGGTGAGCAACTCCTCAGTCCTGCATTTTCAAATGTTGTTTCTCCCTGCAGTGAGGAAGATGATGGGGTCCTTCCCCACTCACTTCCAGTACACCATCTAGATTCTAGCTTCTCTGACACCCTCCCGACTCCGGCACCAGGCAGGCAGACAACTTTACTAACATGTGTATTAGTAACCCTGCCAAGGTATTTAACCATAGAATCACAGGCAATGGAAACAGACTTAGCTTTGTTCTTTTGTCGGCCTGTAGCAGTAGCAGCAGCAGCAGCAGCCTTCATTGGAGATTTCCTCCCCTCCCCTCTCACTGCCTCGCTGTATGACTGGTTATCTCCTTTCCCCACTCCGCCTTCCATGCC
>JBAKBP010032730.1:0-22788 GCA_037953745.1 Lithodes maja
ATTTGCTCCCATTAGATTATCTAGCTTGCTTCTGTTCACGGGGGGAGGGTCGCTAGCCTGACTGCTTCCAAGATCTAAGGGGATATAGGCTACATAAATTAACTCCCTGACTAGAACATGTCCTTACTAAGCTGACTAAAATCATATAGTGGTAGCCAGATAAGAGGAATGATGCCATCAGAGTAAAAGTGTTAAGGGCGAGTTACACAAATAAGCCGGTATCTCACGAAGGCTTTCTTCCTCAATTGTTCTTGTCAACACTGGTCTGGCAGCTTATTAGGTCAACATTTTTACATAATTCTTCCCCTACATTAATCTATCCTCAGTCTAGTTTCCAACACCAGTGCAAAGAATCCCAAACATGTTGACCATAGAATATTGATGACAAAAGCTCTCGTGTGTTACCCTCATTCCTTGTCCTACCATATTTATTGGAATCTTCAATTGCAGTGAAGGTAAACATTGTGTATGGCTAAATTATTATAAAACTTCAGTTTAGAAGCCATTAGACCAGGGCCCGGATACTCAGACTATTTTTAAATTTGCTGATAGACAACTTGTAATTTTTAACGTATTGCGATTCTGTTTAGCTATTTTTTGTGTCGAGACTTTATTTAATGAGTTTGTCGTGTTTTAGCATGCAATTCAGTGAAGTTGTTGAGTTTCATAAATGTATAGGATACTTATACAGTAACTAACTATTAGCTAATAGTAATAGTTGTAGTTTGGAACACACATATAGCTGTTCTCAGGCATCATGATACTGTATGTGGGGGATTAGGGAAAAGGACTAGGATAGGATTAGCAAGAGTTAGAATTAAGATCTAATTTTAATTTGTCAACACTAAGTTTTTTGGAGATTAAGGGGGAGATGGGCCGTTATTCTGGTCCCCTTTCTTCCTCATGTTTAGCCCCATTAGTTTTAAGATGTTTGCCCCATTACTTTGTCGATTTCAAGACCTTTCGCCACATTTCTTTGTCAATGTTAAGACCTGACATCCTATTTAGGTGTCAATCTTTTTCTTGGCAAACGATAGTGAGCCTGTAATTTTGGAAGAACCGGCCTTTGGTCGGGACATTTTTCTACAGAAAAATGTACAAATTAATCTAGAAGGGAGATCTAATGGACGTTTTTTTAAGTTTGATGGAGGTCTAGGGAGGAAACTAGAAAAATATTTAAAAAATACATAAATGAGAAAAAACACCAAGCCCATCCCCCCTTAAGCCTACGTTTGACCTCCCTGAATGATACAGATTTGTGTCATTTCAGGATAAGACCCATCAACTAGAAGGGGATATGAATTACGATGTTCCAAGTGCTTTGAGTATACGGACCTAGAAATGCAGGAAAACAATGCTAGAGAAAGTGCTGATATGAAACTCCCACTTCAACCTTCTCAAGGTTTTCATACACATTTCCGCATATGAACTAAGGACTTAAAATACTTAGTAAAAGTATGATTCTCCATTTTACTCAGGACACTCCTTGAAGATGTGGCAGCTATCCTCATTTGTTCTCAATGGTTTCTGATGCAAGGATGGGATGTGCTACTGAGTGGGGAATGAGAAGAGGGGTGGGTTGCTGAGCTTCATCAGAACCCTGAGAGGGTTAATTCATATAATATATCAAGAACATTGGTGCAGATTACTGACTTTATATTGTGCTGTAGGCTAATGCTTGTATATATATATATATATATATATATATATATATATATATATATATATATACAGTATATATATATATATATATATATATATATCTTTTATTTTTAATCGTAGTTTAACAAGACCACTGAGCTACAAAACGTAACTCTTATAGGGCTGGCCTCAGCCAAAGCTAAGGATTTGACAATACAGTATTGGAGAGAAATCACAAGCTCTTATTGAACGTTAGAAGTTGTACAGGATGAGACATAAAAAATCAGATCTTACCAAGGAGTGAACAGGATGCAAGGAATCGGACAATACATACATATATACATACATACATAACATTTTAAGACTGAGTGCTCCACACATACGTGCAGTTTCAGTCTCTTGTCCTAATGGCGGCGTTCCAGGCAACCCTGTTAAGGGCTGCTTCACTTGTCAAGTTCTTGGATTTGAGATCGGCACGTATAGTCTGATCCTCGGTCCACCCTTTGGTGCAGCTCCCTCCACAATCACAGACCTTCATTTTTTCACCCAATTTTGTTCATCCATTCTCTCCACATGTCCATACCATCCCAGTCTACTTGTACGCATCACCTTGCTAATACTCTTTATATCTAAACGTCTCCTCAGCTCAACATTTGTTATTCTATCCTGTAGCCTGGCCCCACACATCCATATGATAGATGGAGAAGGATGGTGAGTTTATCAAAATGTCAGAGTAAGTCTTCCTGCCAAAATATAGAGTATGTGACTATAATGTGTGTCGGCCGTTCCTTTAACCCCTCGAGTACCAGCGACGCACGTTATGCGTCTATCTATGTATTTAACGCTAAACCCCAGCGACGCATAGGGTGCGTCGGCGTTAATTACTCTTGTCCTATGGCACCTAGAGGGCTCCGATTTGTATGAGAACTGCTTAGGTATCCCACGCAACAATACCGATGGTTGGTAAATAAGTGGAATGCACTGACCCAGTATGTAGTCGATTCCGAATCAATAAGGAAGTGTGAAAGTAATCTTGATAAAGCATGGGGAAGACAAGATTTGAAGTTTGATTATAAACCAAAAATACAGAATAGTAAAAATGTTGCGTCTGCTGCCGCCGCCGCCAACACCGTGAACGATCGCAGTAGTGCAAGTACTGGCACTGAGCTGGATACACAGGCCTAGTTTGCCTTTTTCCAGAGGATCTACTGTAAGAAACTGTAAGAAGTCCAGCCGCATGGGCATGCGCCAGAGTGATTTTCCAGTATTTTGCCAATCCATCTCCCCATGTTAATTGTGACTTTCCGCCGCCCCGCAGGACCCTTAAATGACCTAGGTGAGCGTTTTTTGGTGTTTTCAGGAAAACAAATTTTGTTGACAACCTGCTGGGCCTGGAGTGTACTGTACATTTATCATAAATCAGCCGGTGCTCAGGGGGTTAACAGCTGATTTCTCGATACTTAGTGGAAAAATATTTAATTTGGTACGTCGCTGCAATATATTCATGATCTATCTATCTATCTATCTATTGCCAGATGCCTTACTCCCCTTAAAGAGGCAAAGAGTGTTATAATTAATCCTCTAACAATGACAGCTTCCTAATTTGTTTTGAGCGAATTATAGACAGAAATATTTTGACAAAAAGGGCTCTCACACCAGGCTCCCTGGAGTAACAGCATTACATGAAAGTAAATATAATATATAAATAAACAAATAAATATATAAATAAATATAAGTACATAAATAAATGTATATCTATTAATTAGTGAACTATACTCTGGTACACAGCACAGGAAGGGAATGAAATTTTCCAATGTATGCATGAAAGAACACTACTTCTATGTTAAGACAAAGAGGAATATTAAATGGAGTGTAGAGAAGGTGGAAGGGCAGAGAGGGAGAGGCAGACCTTTAGTAAGGTGGAGGGATGGAATTGAGGTAAATGAGTGAAAGTGGTGTTGTGTGGAAGGCGGCGTCACTGGCTGATGGGTGACAGAGAAGCATAGAGGCGATTCTTTCATGGCCACCCCCTCGGATAATAAGGCGTCTGGTAATAGATAGATAGAGAGTAAAGAAGGTAAAAATATGGGTATTGTCGCATCACAAAAGTGGACCCACTGTTATAAAACCTGATTTGGAAAAAGATAATATAAAAAGGGAAAACTTTACTAACTTAACACCTCAGTATCATGTAAACAAAAATAATAAGAATGAATGCATGGAATGCATTATACTGTATACTGTACTGGTAATTCTATCTATCGATGCCTACAGCTCCAACTTCCTCCTGTATTATGTGTGTAATAACCTGTATGAACCATGTATAACTTGAAGAACATGATACTGTATAGTAGTAGCTCTAGCAAATTAGGGAATATATAAAGTTCACTACATTCTTAAAACACTAGGCTCGTTGTGTAACTTATATTTTCTACACCTAATATGGAACATGAATTAAAATATAACATTATTTGAAATAATTATGATACATATTTTAAGTACTGTATATACTGTATACTGTAAGTATATATAAATATATATGACTATACTGTAATTTATCAGATAATACTCACAGAGGACACTAGTTCAAACAGTTAACATATTCCCCATATAACACTTTACATTATATCAACAATAGGCAAAATAACATGACAAACGCATACACTCGGATAATGTAAACAAACACGTTAACCACACGACAATAACACTCAATACATGTAATCCTCACAGAAATTTTTCAATATCATACAAATCTTCTATTCTGGCCATTGTTACATCATTTTATTAAGCTTAGGAATTATCAGTGGAAGTCAAAACATAAAGGGAGATAGTTTTTACCCAATCCAATCCAGAAGGTCCTTTCTAAACTGCATAAAACTGATTAATGATAGCCAGAATCAAGTATAGAAGATATAATTTTGAAGGGTATACGTGAGGAAATAGTATACCATTAGAATACACACTTAATTCTTCATAATATCCATCCAAAGTTCAGGCAGTAGTGCATTGTATTTTTTGTTTTTATAATTGTAGTTTAACCAGACCACTGAGCTACAAAATGCAACTCTTATAGGGCTGGCCAAGTGCATTGTATCATACGTATTTTCATCAATATGGGTAATAACAGCTACTTTAGTTCTTGTGAAGTTTAACCCCTTCAGCAAGATATAATTTTAACCCCTTGACCCCTTCAGCACCATGACGTCTTTTTGCCTTTGATTCTGGCTAAAATTAGATGATTTTATGCAGTTTAAGAAGGACCTGTGTTACTGAGAGGGTTTATTAAGATCGTCTTTAGCTATTTGAGTCGTATAGGTAGATTACAAACTAAACAAAATCGTATACTAGTACCCAGAATATGATTAAAATTACGTCATGGTGCTGAAGAGGTTAAGGATTATGATGCGTTTTATCAGTTTATTCTGGCTAACATTAGATGATTTTATACAGCTTAGGAGGGATGTGTGGGACTTAAATGATAAAGACGGTCTTAATCAACCCTCTGGCGTCCGTATGTCCTTCCTGTTCTGAATAAAATAGTCTAAGAATAGCCAGAAATAAGAAATTAATGCGTCATATAATACAGAGAGGGTTAATCCTAAAGTATTCTGGTTACCATTAGATAATTTTTTTCATCTGATAACACAACTCTAAGGGGTAAATACTATCTTAATAAAACCTATGAATTAAAGGTCCTTCTTAAACTGCATAATATTGTCTAACTATAGCCAGAATCAAAGGCAAAAATGTGTTATCGTGCTGAAGGGGTATTTAGTGGTGAAGATCAACTAGTTATAAAAGGTTAGTTTGTTAACCCTCCAGCCCCGGCTATTGTATTCTATAATTTCCCCGAAACCCGGGGGTTTTGGCCGAAAAACATCTACACCTAGGCTACCGTATCTTTGTTATTTCGACTGCTTCCGCATTCCCGCGCATCCCCAAGCGTAGATGTGTTTCGTACCTGTAGAATGGCGTTGAGTAGAGCTCTCTAAGTCAACTGGTTCAGTTGTAATGACGATTTCTGTGGAGAGAACTTTGTGGCGATATCAGCCACTTTTCACTACTTTTCACTACTTAACAATAACACACACCCACACACGAACAAGCGACGCCTCTCCTTCTTGTGGTCGGAGATGCGCGGCGTCGGTCCAACCGGCTGTTGTTTACATGCGTCGGACGGACGCCTCGCACACCAAGCTTACAGGCTTTCAAGCTGCCGGTGCCTTAGAGCCCTACCGGGTTCCGCGGATGCATTTGTTATGGGTTTCTCAGAGCCCAACCGGGTCTGGTGGGTTAAAGGTGGTGGTGCACGGTAAGAGATAAACAAATACAAATAATTGCCAACCTGCATATAATTATCTTGTTGTTGTTGTTGTTCCTCAAGCTGCCTGGCCGAACAGCCCCAAGGCCCCGAGCAAGGCCAAGGCCATAACCGAGCGCCCCCACAGAACCCTCCCCGCCGACCACAATAAAGCCTGGGTGACCGAAGCCACTCCATGGCGGGGAGCTGAGGAGGGTGCGGAAATGCCCGGGAAACCAAAGCCCCACCCAGGGCCCTGTGTCCCTCAGCAATTATGAAGAGAAAGTTGAGGGGCAAGGGAAAAATGTGACACTTTGGCTTCCAATCTTGGTAGATTGGGAGGTCAATCCACGTTAGAGACGCCGTCACTTGAGATCTAGAAAATATATAAGTAAAAGGAACAGTCAGAGTAAGCTATGGGTATGGCAGAGATTGCTCAGTTCTCACTCTGATAGACCAGCCCATCACCACTTAATTATCTTGTAAAATGCAATGGCTCTGAAACAATTATCAATAATAATAATAAAACTATTTGTCAACAGCCTACAATGTTATCAAGGATTATATGGATTGGGTGGCGAATCATCAACACCGGAGAATAAGCGTTGTGTGACGTCACAGGGGTTATGTTTATAGAGGAGGAAGGTGGGACACAGATATTGCAAGAACACATTAAAATATTATGAAATTAATAAACATCTGATGACTCACCTGGTGCCAGCCCATTTAGTCACCTTTTATAACACTTATTTGTAAATGGGAGCAATATTAATTTGTGCATCCTGCCCGAGAGCAAAGCAAAGGCCCCCATCCCAAAGACTGCCAAAATTATAGCAGCGTACACAATGTAGGCTTCTATGTCACAAGATAATAAATAATAATAATAATAATAAGCATGTTACTTATTTCTCATAAGCGCCAATTTTTCCGAAGAATTCACTAGCGCTCAAAAAGAGAAAGAAAAAAGAACAAAAATCAATGCATGAAAAGAAGGCTTATATACAACACACATTTAACAATCACTAGCAGTGGCAAAATAGCCTAAACTCTATAGCCATCTGTCATGACACCTCTCTCAAGATCATAGCTTCTCTCAAAGAGAAAAGTCTTAAGTTGTCTCTTGAAGCATTCAACAGAACTCAGTTGTCTCATGGACAGCGGCAACCTGTTATACAACCTCGGAGCCATGTAGGAGAATGACCTCTCAAAGAAAGAAGACTGCTGGAAAGCCCTTGGTTCATCAAGACGAAAAGGGTCATTGTCATGACGCACAACTACACCATGGTGTGCCGGTGGGCGCCTGAGCAGCTCCGCAAGGTACCTAGGCTCACCAAATTTGAGAACCTTAAAAGTCACCAAACACAACTTAAATTCTATTCTTGCTCTTACTGGCAGCCAGTGCAGTTCTATGTGAAGAGATGTAGTAGGAGTTCTAGGTGGAACACCAAAAATTAGTCTTGCGGCCCTGTTAAGAACAGACTGAACTTTCTTCAAAATATAATTTGGAAGACCCACCAACAGGGCATTGCAATAATCAACACGAGAGAAGACCAATGAGTGAACCAACGTCAGGAGGCAACGTCTGGTTATAAACGGCTTCACAAAATAGAGATTTCTGATGTGCAAGTAACAACTTTTAACTATCTGGTTTACAAGCTCTTTGAAATCTAATCGGGAGTTCACATATACACCCAGATTTCGAACAGAGTTGGCCGGTCGCAGCTGAGATCCACCCACATTGATGGAGAGGGCACCTACTATATCATCAGCTCTTCTATTTCCTCGGATGATGAGAATATCAGTTTTACCATCATTTAGTTTAAGTTTTCTCGCTCTCATCCACTTCTTGATATCAGACATCAACAATTCCATCTTACTCCGTATATCAACTATATTTGTGATTCTCACATAAATCTGGGTGTCATCTGCATAAAAGTGAAAGGTGACATTATGTGCACGAAGCAGAAGAGACAAACTGCTAATATAAATTATAAATAGGATAGGACCTAAAACTGATCCCTGCGGAACACCATACTGCAGGGGTGTCGAGTCCGAGACCACTTGATTTACCATCACACTCTGGGATCTACCTGACAAGTACGACCCAAGAAGCAAGAGAGCGGAGTCACGCACACCACAATCATAAAGATCACTCAATAACAACTCGTGATCCACTGTGTCAAAAGCCGCAGAGAGATCAAGCAAGACCAATAGTGAGGCCACACCATTGCAAATGTTCTCAACTAGATCATTATGTACTCTAATCAATGCTGTTTCAGTTGAATGATGCTGTCGGTAAGCAGACTGAAAAATTGGGATAGTTTCATTCTGCTGAAGTAGTGGTTGTAATTGGTCAAGTATTGCACGCTCTAATATCTTTGATATGAAGGACAGGTTGGAGACAGGACGATAGTTCAACATGTTCTCAACATCAAGTCCAGGTTTCTTTAGAGTAGGTCGGAGTAGTGCATGCTTTTCAGAATGTGGGAAGCTACCTTCAGAGAAGCACTTATTAATTATTTTGGAAATAAACTCAACTGTGTGATCATAGACTCTTGGTAGCTTGGAAACATTTATGGGATCCAACGGGCAAAATGTTTTATTGAGGTTTCTTATGTAGGACGAGATCATGTCCACCTCTACTGAGTGAAAGGATGAGAGGACATTATTAGGAATGTGTCGGGGTTGGAGTACAACTGAAAGTTCTTCACCAACAGAAGCATCATCCAGTTCCTGTCTTATGCGAGTTATCTTGCCAGCAAAAAATGCCACAAAGTTGGCAGCCAACTCGGCATCGGGTACAGGTCTTAAGCTGACTCTTGTTTTTCCAAGTAAACTGTTTACAATTGAAGCCAACCTCCTCTGGTCGTTACCACACGAGTCAACTAGTCAAGATATGAATTTAAAAATTACTGGAATGTAAACAATGAGAGAAATGGAATGCCATCAATAGGACAGGAGACTGTAAAGGGGCCCTCACACAGTTAGGAGTGCGAGCTAGAGTCACTAGGAGTAGGGGAAAATTCGGACTCGCGGGCCTATTCGCGGTGAAAATCGATGACTTCTAGTGACGCTAGCGACTCCTGTTAGACTCCCACTCGCTTGCGGTGAAAATCAATGACTCCTAGTGACTCCTTTTAGACTCCCACTAGCTCGCACTCCTGACTGTGTGAAGGGCCCTTAACAGTACTTCTTAACGATAACTGACTTTAAAATGAGTGTAAATAAAATAAAGTAAGACACATAGAGGAACAATAAAGAACCGAAAAGCAATCAGGAAAGATACAGTGTAATATCCCTCACTCCCATAAGAAACACCCTTCTTCTCTCAGGGCAATAGGAATAGTGACAATATGTGCCTGCATTACTAAATGATTGGTGGTTGTGTTTATTTTCCCTGGGAATTATAACCTAGGCACAAGGTTTTCCAATGACTATGACTGGTCAGGGGTAATATGTATGTTGGGAAGCCTTAGCACAATTTGCATAATGCTAAATTTATCCCTGTACATCCATGACACAAATATTTTATACAGGATGTTTAAGGCAAGTCAGCAAGATGGATATATACAGAAGCAAATCTATCTTGTCTCCTACAGAGAAGATTAATTATAGAAACTCGACAACTTAACTGAAATCCCTGCCAAACTCAAACTAATCGCACATATAACAATGCACTATCATCACAATAACAATAATCACAACGTAAATGTTAGCAAATCCGAGATAAGTAAATGGAACCCTGATGATCCAGTCGTCAATGCTATCAAACTATACATTTATCTTTAAATTTATCAAGGGTGGGTGGGTGGGGTGGGGTGGGGGGGGGGGATTTCTGGACCCCCTTCTCCCTTATGTTTAGCCCATTTAGTTTTAAGATTTTATTCAACATAACAGGATCAAAACATTGTTATCTGAAAAAAGAACGATGAAAATAATATTCATGTTATGTAATGTAACATTTGCTCTTACTACCCTGTTGTCTTAATGCTGATGTCAATAAAAGAAAAATTATATAAGGGTAACCATTTAGAAAATATTTTCAATATACAAGGTATGAAAAAAATCTTACAGCCAGTTGTATTTACTAATACTATTACTGTACTAAATATTAATATTACAGTATAGATTACATAACTTGATACGACAGGAACTACTACTTGGCGGGTGCCCAACTTCGAAAGGAGTTGAAGTAGGGGAGCTATCCCCCCGCCAAAGGCGGCTTTCTAGGGCCTTTCCTAGCTGATGCTGAGAGGATTGGGTTCTAGTCATGTGGTGATGGGCTGGTCTATCAGAGTGAGAGCTGAGCAATCTCTGCCATACCCATAGCTTACTCTGACTGTTCCTTTTACTTATATATCTTCTAGATCTCAAGTGACGGCGTCTTTTCCGTGGATCGACCTCCCTACTGCCAACCTAAAAGTTGGCAGATTGGGAGCCAAAGCGTCACATTTTTCCCTTGCCCCTCAACTTTCCCTTCATAATTGCTGAGGGGCACAGGGCCTTGGGTGGGGCTTTGGTTTCCCGGGCATTTCCGCGCCCTCCTCAGCTCCCTGCCTTAGAGTGGCTTCGGTCACCTGGGTTTTGTTAGTGGTAAGCAGGGAGGGTTTTGTGGGGGCGCTCTATGGCCTTGGCCTTGCTCTGGACCTTGGGGCTGTTCGGCCAGGCAGCCTGGGGAACAACAACAACAACAACAACAACAACAGGAACTACATTTGTGCTTCAGGGTAACACTAGATATTCCTCAGTACAAAGCAATCACTGTGAGAGAGAGAGAGAGAGAGAGATATATAGAGAGAGAGACAGATAGATAGAGATAGATAGATAGATAAGGGGAGGTGTGGCAGAGTGGTCTAGCCACTGGTCTGGTAATCCAATGGACCCGGGTTCGAATCCCAATATGTCAATGGGAAGATATTATTGGGATGGAATTTGTGCTGTACCTAGTTTCAGTGCATTACCACAACACACCGAAATGCCAAAACAAAATACCCTCATTGTTCCCTGATTAAATAGCACTGTATGAATATTCCCATATTCAAAATATGCTACAGGGGGGCAATGCCTAGTGAGTTACTTGCTCAATAGGTGGCGTTCTAAGAGTGAGGGTCCGAGCCTGGGGAGTGAGACTGTGAGGCGCAGAGGCGAGGCAGTTTCAGAGATGGAGTTGGGTTCGAGCTGTGAAATAGGTGCTTCGCATGTCTCACTCCCTAGGCTGGAACAAGACCTCACGGGCCTCACCATGTTCAGCGGTAGAGTGTAAAGGCTATCAGCCTATGCCCGAGAGGGAGTAGTTGGAATATAGAAAAAAAAAAAAAAAAAAAAAAAAAAGATAGAGAGAGAGAGATAATATGGAGGAATTGGTAACTAACTGTACATAAATTATACAAGCACACACACCAAACCAGCAATGCAGCACTGAGGAATACGTGTTTCAAAGTGTCAAACTTTAGAAACTTAGCAGAGAACATTAAATCTATTTCCGCTCATCTACTTTAACAATAACCAAGAAATCAGAAAAGCCTCAGTCTAGAAGTATTTTTCCTGGCACTAAGTTCCCATAATACATCCCTTCACCTGGTTTGTTTTGTTAAGGGGAGATGGGTGGTTTTTCTGGACACCATTCTCCCTTAGGAAGGCCACTCACTTCACTGTGCTCAGTGGGCTAGGACTATTTTAAAGTCTCAGAAAAAGTTTGAGTTGTACACCTGTCATGAGGTTGCAATTCATACAGTGCTACTTTTATTTACACTGTTTTAATTATTTGAAGTTATGGCAAACAAATTGTACAGACAATCTATCTATTGGTTTGCTAAATTCTGTCATTCTGCTTACCATTTCCATAGCAATAGCAAAATAGTATAATTATAATTTCTCTGGAACAGCTATTAATCACGGAGCTGTACGTTAAAACATTCATAGTAAGTGTTGCCTCTTGTTGTAATGAGAAATAATCGGTGTTCTCTATCACAATACATAGACTCAAACACACCTCAACAAAGATTAAATACAGTATATAATCTTTTTGGGGCACTAGGCAAGCATTATACCATATAATCACAATAACACAAATTGAGATACATACAAGTTTAAAGATCGCTTCATCCACAAAGAGCGTGGTTTTAGTCTCTTTACTGTAGTACAGTACAATACAGACTTGCCACAACACAACCCCATCATGTTATCACAGTGGCCGATGTTGGTATACCGCTAACAGTGTCTCGGAAAGATTCAACAAAGTCCCCCTGAAGTACTTGTACATGGCAAAATCGCACCACACCAGTCTTAACCGTGCTACAATAAGGCAGTAACAAGAAATTACCATAACTGCTGAAACAAAAATAACACAAATTGAAAAGGAAATAAACATGATTTTAAGCATGTGGGTTACCGTAGTCGTAGGAACGCCTTTTGGTTAATTAAAAGTAGATTCGATATGACTTCAAGTAACCTGAGAAACCTGAAACACTCACAACAAGCACAAATAATATTTAAATTCAAAGTCCACTGCAAATTACAACTGTATAACCCCAAAATGCATAACATATATACTGTATATATTTTTTATAAAATTAGTTTAACCAGACCACTGAGTTCCACAAAAGAACTCTCATAGGGCTGGCCCGAAGGATTAGATCAAGATGGACAACTAATCAAGTCACGACAGATAGGGAAGGGAAGGAGGTGAATAAATCTAGGAAGATGAAGACACACAGACATTTCTCGCCTTTTCATCAGTTCAGCCAGACCACATGAGCTCCACAGCAGAGCTCTTATAGGACAGGGCCGAAGGATGAGGTAAGAACTGCTACACTGCAGCACCAACCAAGAAGTGATCAGGGGTGAAGAATGAGAGATCAGGACTAAGGTAGAAAAAAACACAGCGAGATGCAAATACAGTACATACACTACTGAGGGGAATCATGTCATCTCGGCCGCATCCTTCGACCGTAGCGACAAAGCAGGTCAGGAACCTACAAGCTAACCAGGCCAGGGAGGCATGTAATATAGGCTGCCCGAGGACAACCGAATAGGACAAAATAAGAACAGAAGGGGAAAAACATAGAAAGAGGAATGAAGAACTACACAAAATTAGTCAAGCCGACGACAAAAGCCTGAGGGGAGAGGGAAAGGGAAAAATCCAAAACCCTCCCCCATCGTGTACAATATAAAACTAATAATAACTATATAAGAATATTTTCCTAACAATAAAATAATATACTGCTATAAGTATATTTAATATACAATGCATCTGGCCATCAATTTTGGTTGTTATAATACTTTCACAGCTACATAAAATCTAAGTAAAAGATAGACCTATAACATTTGCATAACAAAATATACTATTTGGTAATAATAGTTACTACAGAACATGTTAAAATAGCATATATCTCTATGAAACATAATTATATACTGTGTATTAATTTGTAAGCAGTGCATATCACTTCAAAATTCACGGGCAAGTGTTAAAACTAATTATAAAATTTAACTAAACTTTCGTCGCTTACCAAATCATACTCTATCCTGATGTATATACAGTTGGGTTTTGTTAGTTAGGTTAATTATCATGCCATTAACCCTTCCTACCCGGTCTGCCTTAGGTAAGGACAGCACGAAAGAAGGGCCGCTACCCGGTATGCCTTATCTAAGGCATGAGCTTAATAGCCTAATTAAGCTTGGTCCGAACGCTGTGCGTACGACGTATGTCAACAAACCCAAGCGTTCGTCACCGCACCTCCGAAAACAAGAAGGAGAAGACTCCTCAATGTTATTGTTCTGACGTCATGACGAAATTAGTGTCTAAAAAGCCCCCATATTGGCAACATCTCTGCAATATTGGCTCCACTGAAATCGTCATCACAACTGAACCAGTTGACTTACAGAGCTCTACTCAATGCCAAAATACAGATTGAAAACCGCACTACGATTATAGATGAGTGGGAAAGTTCTAGCAGTGAAAATAAACATAAATACGGTAGCCTAGGCCTAGACGTTTTTCAGCCATATCGCCCGGGTAGGGGCGACCGTCATTTGGTAAGACAGCCCGGGGAGGAAGGGTTAAGAGGGCCCACCTCGTTTTTTATTTATTGTTTCTCTCTCTCTCCCTTTCTCTCTGGGTTGTATCCATTCGGCCCCATTCAGCCTACTTTTTTAAGACGTTTATCCCCATCCAGGTGTCCATTTTTTCCTGGCGGGCGGGAGTGAGCCTGCATATTTTTAATAATGTTTTTGGCAGCAGGCTAAGTTTGTACATTTTTTTAATAGAAAAATTTCTCCGGCGAAGCCGGATTTCTTTATATTTTGCTGCCTTGCTATCGCTCGCCATGAAGAAATTGACACCTGCATGGGGATAAACGTCTTAAAACAGTAGGCTAAATGGGGCCGAATGGATAAAAGCCAGAGAAAGAGAGAAAAGGAGAAAAAAAGCAGGTCACCCCCTTCATTCTTAACCCGTACAGCCCCAGCGACGCGCCTGGCGCGTCGGCGATGTATGTAACGCACAGCCCCAGAGACGCGCCTGGCGCGTCACCCTAATTGCCCCTAATTGCGCCGACCGTAACCTCAGGTGTAGCCACGCAAGAGGGCTCAGATTTGTATGGGAACTGTGTACGTATCCCACGCAACCGTGCCGATGGTTGAAAACTCTCAAAGTCCACGTGCGTGCGCGCGAGCGCGCAATAACCTGGTTTTTTGGGATAATTGCCTTCAATTTTTTACTCTTATAAAATCCGTTTTCGGGGGCTCTGTAGGACCATTTTTTAAGCTTTTTGAGCGGTTTTTCGTGGTTTTTCCTTCATTCCTAACCCATTCGCTATTGTTTCTGGAATAAAACCATTTTTTGAAAACCGGCCGGGTTCTGGTGCGCAAACATTACAAAACTAGCCGGGGCTCCACGGGTTAAAATGGGGATAATAAGACTGGCGAATGGGATTGTTCAAATGACCATCTGCCCCAACCTACAGGCAAGTCTCTGATAGGAAGGTTTTGCCCCAAAGTCACAAAATAAACTCTTAGATTACAGAGGTTGTTTAAATATTTGGGACTCCTGTGGATAATAAATAGAACACAACAAAATTATCCTTATTTGATCCAAGTTTAGGTAATTATAATGTAAAACTTGCAAAATAAACAAACCAAAACATGGACGACACAATATAAAGACAAAAGAATTTATCAATAATAAGTTAAGGTCTGGGGGATACTGTCAGAGTTTCGTGCAAATATCCACTGCCTAATTTGTATAACTACTCAACTGTAAACAAAAAATTAAGCATAGTTAACAGTTACAAGATTTTTATTAACCTAAATTCAGTGTTATTGGTCCTATAGGCAGGGGAAAATGTCTCTATCGATAGTTATAAAGTTATTTCTCAAGATTACCACACCAGAGTGACGAAGTAAAGTAATAACAATAAACAATACATGTAATAATAAGGGGTGGATGGGACTCGTTAGCCTTGGTCGGCAACTCATCTAGGGGAGACAACCTTATACAAATCCGGGTGGATGGGACTCGTCAGCCTTGGTTGGCAACCTGTCTAGGGAAGCAAACCTGATACAAATCCGTACTGCTTACCTAAGGGTAAGGCAGGTTAGTGGATGGATTAGCCGAACACCACTGTAGAAAAATAGTGCTAACAAGATGCACAGAGGGCCTCGGAGTCGGACGGATCCTAAATTGAGTGGTCAATCCTGTAAGTCCTTCACTAAACTGGCTCGGGTTGTCCCTCTCACAGGGAATAGGTCCACTTGGGGGCATTCTGTGTATGGCCACCCTCGTAAGGGGAGTAAGGCGTCAGGCAATAGATAGATAGATAGATAGAATAATAATCTCAAGTAATTTCTTAACCTGGGAGCTGCGGGGAGACTCTTAAGAGTTCCCCCGGCGGACTGCGGGAAGACTCTTGAGAGTAAGTAAAATAAAAAATCAACTTTTGACATCGAAAAAAATAAAATAAAATAATATTTTTATTTTTTTATTTTTTTATTTTTTTTTGGCCCCTGGGCCATGCAAAATCTCAGTCCTCTACCTCCCCTCCTTCCCCACTTTCCTCCTCTCCTTCAGTTATCACCTATTTTCCCTATTATTCCCTTATTCTGAGGTATATTTTCGTGCTAACATTAGCGAGTTGCAAGCAGGGTGTTGTCATCACTGATGGCAAGCGAGTGCAAGAGAGAGAGAGAGAGTATCGATCGACTGTGTCTCAGTGGCCTTGGGGGAAATTGGCGGGAAAGCAGTTTGCCTCACCCATACATTATACAACTCGCGGGCTATATCTCCGATTTTGACCATCCAAACGCTGTTTTCACTCGTTTTATTGTTGTTTCAGGTTAATACCTTTATAATCAACCCATAATAGGCGCATATGGATAATTATTAATGCTATTAATGGTACAATGAATATTTTAGTGACGGAAACACCTCAAATACGTCAGCACAGGGGGACGTTTTCAATTACCCCCATGCGCACTTGTTAGGTTAAGGGGAGATTTCCACTTGAGGGATTATTCTCTTGACCCCTTTCTCCCTCATGTTTAGCTCCATTGCTTTTGTGATTTTAAGATGATCGCCCCACTAGTTTGGCAATTTTAAGAACTTTAGCACCATTTCTGTCAAATTTTAAGACCTTTCGTGCCAGTTAGGTGTCAATTTTTTCCTGTGATTTAAGAGGAAGCGGCCTTTAGCCGGGAAAATTATCTAGTAAAAAAATTTACAACTTTATCTTGAAAGAGGGTCAAGGGTGTGTAAGTTTAAGCTTGATGGAGGTCTAGGGAACAAATTAAAAACCTCCCCTTAAGCGCCATTTCTCTCTCCCCTTCGATGTGTATTATACAAGAGTTTTGTCCTGCAACTTTTAACATCAACACTAATTTCTCTCTAATTTCCTTTCCGGCCGTTCCATAGCCGCGGTTGTGGACGGCCATTGTTCACTTCCTCACCCTATAAACTCCGGTGTTCCTCAAGGCTCTGTCCTATCTCCTATTCTCTTTCTAATTTTTATAAATGATCTCCTTAACTGTACCTTAATTCCCATCCATTCATACGCAGACGACTCAACCTTGCACTACTCCATTAGTTTTTCAGAACGCCCCAGCCAGCAATCCCTCAACGACAAACGTAATGAAGCCATAGAACTCTTAAATTCTGATCTAAATACTATTTCCAATTGGGGCAGAGAAAACCTTGTTAACTTTAATGCTTCCAAAACCCAATTTCTCCATCTATCTACCCGTTAGGATCTCCCAGCGGACTATCCCTTATTCTTCAACAATACAAAAATCAACCCTTCATCTTCTCTCAATATTCTTGGTGTCTCTTTTTCTTCTGCTCTCATTTGGAAGGACCATATTACCAGTCTTGCTAAGGCAGCCTCCCAGAAGCTGGGTGTGCTCAACCGCCTTAGGGGGTTCTTTTCCCCTGCACAGCTTCTTGCTCTGTACAGGGGCATAGTGCGCCCTTGTATTGAGTATTGTTCACATGTGTGGGGAGGTTCCTCTCACACCGCTCTCCTAGACAAAGTTGAAAGGAAGGCCTTTCGTATCATTAACTCCCGTCCACTCACCAACTCTCTGCAATCTCTCTCTCTCCGCCGCAATGTTGCATCACTCTCGCTATTCTATCGCTACTATAATAATCAGTGTTCCTCAGAGCTATCCCAGTGCATACCACCTCCTTTACGTAGGGCACGTGGTACCCGTCTTGCAACTCAATCCCACCCCTACTCTGTGCAACTCTCCAACCCAAGAGTGAAACGTTACTCTCAAACTTTCTTCTACTCAACAGCTGAGCTCTGGAACTCTCTCCCAGAATCAGTCTTTCCCTCTTCCTAGGACTTAAATTGCTTCAAACTCCGTGTGTCCAGGCATTTTGGCTCGAACGTCCCTTGATTTTGGCCCTGTCACTCTTTCAACTATGGGGGAGGCACTCGCTATAGGCAGTTATGCCTGTTGCCTCCCTCAATCACATAGACAAAAAAAAAAAAAAAAAAAAATCTGGCAACTTGAGAGCAAAGTTGTTGTTGTTGTTGCCTGGCCGAACAGCCCCGAGGACCAAGTTTATATATACAGTAATTCTGTGAAATGCATTAATCTATCATAAGTATAGTTTCCAATACTACTGCAAAAAGATCCCAGGAATGTTAATACTGTATTAACAAACTTGACAACAGAACTGAAATGCATGCCAAAGAAAACAACAATAATTATCACAATATAAATAACTAAATAGAATCACCATGCGTTAAAAAGTATATTTTGTGCTACACAAAATTAATGAGAATATATATATATTTGCCAGATTTGTTTTGACTATCAACAACTGAGGACAAAAGGTCTTATAAGTGTCATACCATGTATTTCCTCATTCATCAATATCATCCCCGACGCCTTGCTTCTCCCTGGGAAACCCCCGCTAAAGGATGGCCATGACAGAAATGCCTCCAGGCTACATAGTGAAGACATGCTTCCTTTGCTCGTGCCACAATGCCCCTTCCACTTTGTGGAAGTTTTTCCTCAATATACTTCTCCACTTTCTTTTCCCATACCAAAGGTGGTCTTCCACTACTAGCTGCTCACACTTACCTGACTCCCATGTATATTTCTTGGCATTTGGTCCTCCTTCACTCTCTGGACATGACCATACCACCTCAACGTACAGTACTTCTATTTCCTGATAATCATTAACTCAACAACTATAAACAATATTGGTTTTACTGCATTTGTTCTTGATTTGTTCAAGTTGAGGTCTCAAGACATAATTAGCCATATCTTATAATCTACTTCCACAAATGTAACCTGCAAAATATTTGTTCAAAAAACTTTATTTTATAATTAATAACCAGGTATTTCTGTGTTGAGAATACTATGCAATCCTACTAGCTGACACGTCAACCAATTATAATCACTCTTCTAGTTCTCTGATCACCAACTAAGCCATCATTAATCCTAAATCATACTAACTGACACCTCAACCAATTATAATCACTCTTCTAGTTCTCTGATTACCAACTAAGCCATCATTAATCCTAAATCCTACTAGCTGACACCTCAACCAATTATAATCACTCTTCTAGTTCTCTGATCACCAACTAAGCCATCATTAATCCTAAATCATACTAACTGACACCTCAACCAATTATAATCACTCTTCTAGTTCTCTGATTACCAACTAAGCCATCATTAATCCTAAATCATACTAGCTGACACCTCAACCAATTATAATCACTCTTCTAGTTCTCTGATTACCAACTAAGCCATCATTAATCCTAAATCCTACTAGCTGACACCTCAACCAATTATAATCACTCTTCTAGTTCTCTGATTACCAACTAAGCCATCATTAATCCTAAATCATACTAACTGACACCTCAACCAATTATAATCACTCTTCTAGTTCTCTGATTACCAACTAAGCCATCATTAATCCTAAATCATACTAGCTGACACCTCAACCAATTATAATCACTCTTCTAGTTCTCTGATTACCAACTAAGCCATCATTAATCCTAAATCATACTAGCTGACACCTCAACCAATTATAATCACTCTTCTAGTTCTCTGATTACCAACTAAGCCATCATTAATCCTAAATCATACTCATTAACCCTATCAACAACATGGCATATTTCCCATTCTATTCCTATTCTTGTTAACATAAGACATGTTAAAATGACTTTAGAAGGACCTCTGGCAATCTAAGAACTGTCTTGACGGTGTAATGGTTAGAGTGTGTAAGTTCTGTATGTGATGTCCTAGGTTCGAATCCTGAGAGAATCACATGCTTTCATAAATTTCATTTGGGGTGTTATTAGTGTTAACCCACTGAACCCCAGCGACGACACGTCGTCGGCAATGTTTGTAACGCTAAACCCCAGCGACGACAACGGTGCGTCACTGTTAATTACTCCGGTCCTATGGCACCTAGAGGGCTCAGATTTGTATGGGAACTGTGTATTTATCCCACGCAACCATGCCGATGGTTGAAAACTCTCAAAGTCCAACCTTGTGCGCGTGAGCGCGCAACAAATTTTTTTGGGTGTTTTTGCCTTCAATTTTCCCCTCTTGTAAATCCGACTTTCGGGCGCACCGTAGGACCCCTTTTTGACCTAGGGGATCGGTTTTTTGTGGGTTTTCCTTCATTCCTAACCCATTCCTGGTGTTTTCTGGATTTTTTTTTTTTTTCAAAACCTGCTGGTCCTGGGTGGTACATTTATTATAAACTAGCTGGGGCTCAGTGGGTTAAGGACGATGTTCAAAATAAAGTAAATACTTTACATACAAGTTTACAGTCTGTTTCGTCTACAGAGAGTGTGATTTTCAGATTTATGTCATTTATGGCGGCATTACAGGCAACCCTGTTTAGCGCTGCCTCTGTTGTCAAGTTCATTATTATGTGATCGGACCGAAGTACCTGATCCAACATTTTTCTAGGTCTACCCCTACGTGCAGCTCCCCCCATGTTCACAATCTGGCATTTCTTTATCCAATTTTGAGTATCCATTCTCCATTGTCAAGTAAAGTCCCTGTAACAAAGTCAAGCCCTATCCTTGTCAATCAAGGGAGTGTATGACGTTAAAAACTGCATCTCCATCATCATCCCTGTGTCCAAACCAACCAAATCTGCTCAATAATTTTGATCTCAATAAACCCTTTGACTACTACCGATCCATCCTTAGCCAACTAAATTTTTTTAATATTAGCCTTAACCCTTTCGCGCACTGCAGGATGCGATTGCATCCTTACAGGGATGCTTTAAACCTTTGTGACCATCAGGGGTGTTTAGAAACCTTTACAGTTTAGTTACTTCCACCTCTGCAGTTGTCATTGAGCGAGTTGTGGGCAGAAAACTAATTTTGGAGAGGTAATTGATGAGATTAAGAATAGTCTATTTATGCATACTAAACAGCATCCCCGGACCTGAAAGGGTTAAAATGAAAGAATACATCATGATATACTGAAAGGGTTAATGTATGGCTAAATGCAGTGAATGGGCTAACTGAAGTGAATGAGGAATTAAATAGTTCCAAAATTATACACCTGGTAATGTACTTAGATTGTAAATACTGATAATGTAAAATACAATATAATGTAAAAAAAAAACAAAAAAAAAACATACCGGTACATAATATACTTAGACAAATGTCAAAATGATTAAAGCTTTAATTATAAACTAGAGGAATTATATGATACAATGGTTTTATTCTGGCTATCATCAGACAAAATATACAGCTTAGGAGGGATCTGTGGGAATCATAAGGATAAAAACTACCTCCATTAACCGTCTGACTTCCACATTATACCCTTCCTGATCTAAATATAATTGTCTAATAATAGCCAGAAAACATGATCAAAATAATAATCTATTAAAATCAGTACAGTCGTCGTTGTTCATTCTTATACATCTCGAAGCCTCAAGCTGATTAAACGACTCTCCCAAATGCTAATCTCAGGGAAAGAATAAATACGGAGATTCAATTCAGCCCGGGACAGCTTCCAACGTTTATGTAACCGCATTAAGGGGAGATGGGTGTATTTTTTTGTCGATTATTTCATATATTTATTATCTTTTTAGTTTCCTCCCTAAACCTCCATCAAACTTTAAAAAAACATCCATTTGATCCCCCTTGTAGATTAATTTGTAAATTTTTCGGTAGAAAAATGTCCCAGCCGAAGGCCTATTCTTCCAAAATTACAGACTCACTATCGTTCGTCAGGAGAAAAATTTACACCTAAATAGTACGAAAGGTCTTAATATTGACAAAGAAATAGGGCGAAAGATCTTTTGCCAAAACTAAAAGGCCGAAAGTCATAAAATCTGAAAACTAACGGGGCTAAACATGAGGAAGAAGGGGGGGCCAGGAAAATTACCCAACTCCCCTTAACCCCTTCTGTACCGGCGACGTCTTTTTCATTTTATTCTAGCTACATTTAGGCAATTTTATAAAGCTTAGGAAGGATATTGTAGCTAAAAAGATGAATTGAGACAGTCTATAGCCTTTTATTGAGTAGACATCCTTCTTCAGCTGAACAAAATCGTCTAACAGTTGCCGGAATATAATGAAAAGTACATCACCGGTACAGAAGGGGTTATGACTGGGACTGTACAATAGGGTTTCTACACAACATAGCTACCCTTAACTATATACAGTACAGTACTGTACCAATAAAACGTCCTTACTTTGGACAGGGAAATAGCTTCAACATTTTTTTTTTATCAAACGTAATAGCCACAGTTATGTAATTTTTAACGTATTGCGATTATGTTAAACTATTATTTGGGCGACTTAGATGTGCGTAATTTATTGTTTTTACATTTTGTTGTGCTGTCCCTATTCGGGCTCTGTCTCGAGTTGGACAGCCCAGCCATGGGGTATGTGCCTGAGTATATACATACTGTACATGCATACATTATTTGTGTTGCAACAATAGTTTTTCCTTGTTGTATTTAGCGTAGCAGTTAAGTTGTTGAGTTAAGGGAGCCCACCTCGCTTTTTTCTCTTTCTCTCCCTCTCACTTTGGCTTGTATCTGTTCAGCCCCATTCAGCCTACTGTTTTAAGACGTTTACCCCCATCCTGGCGAGCGGTAGCGAGCCAGCATATATATTATAATGTAAAACTTGCAAAATAAACAAACCAAAACGTATACGAACACAGTAAAAAGACAAAACAACGAATCAAAATCGCTATGTGGAAACAACGCTTAAGTAAAATAATTATATATTTGTTTGTTGACAGTAAGCTAAATTTGTACATTTTTCGACAGAAAAATGTCTCCGGCGAAGCCGTATTTCTCCATACAATGCTGGCTCACTATCGCTCGCCAGGAAGAAATCGTCACCTGGATGGGG
>JBAKBP010032731.1:0-22786 GCA_037953745.1 Lithodes maja
GTATATACATGCCCATTCCCCCTTAACCATACATATATGAACATATAGTATATACATGCCCATTCCCCTTAACCATACATATATGAACACATTGTATATACATGCCCATTTCCCCTTAACCATACATATATGAACATATAGTATATACATGCCCATTCCCCCTTAACCATACATATATGAACATATAGTATATACATGCCCATTCCCCCTTAACCATACATATATGAACATATAGTATATACATGCCCATTCCCCCTTAACCATACATATATGAACATATAGTATATACATGCCCATTCCCCCTTAACCATACATATATGAACATATAGTATATACATGCCCATTCCCCCTTAAACCAAAAACATACATATAGTATATACATGCCCATTCCCCCTTAAACATACATATATGAACATATAGTATATACATACCCATTCCCCCTTAAACATACATATATGAACATATAGTATATACATGCCCATTCCCCCTTAACCATACATATATGAACATATAGTATATACATGCCCATTCCCCCTTAACCATACATATATGAACATATAGTATATACATGCTCATTCCCCCTTAACCATACATAATTTTATATGAACTTATAGTATATACATGCCCATTCCCCCTTAACCATACATATATGAACATATAGTATATACATGCCCATTCCCCCTTAAACATACATATATGAACATATAGTATATACATGCCCATTCCCCCTTAAACATACATATATGAACATATAGTATATACATGCCCATTCCTCCTTAAACTTACATATATGAACATATAGTATATACATGCCCATTGCCCCTTAAACATACATATATGAACATATAGTATATACATGCCCATTCCCCCTTAAACATACATATATGAACATATAGTATATACATGCCCATTCCCCCTTAAACATACATATATAAACATATAGTATATACATGCCCATTCCCCCTTAACCATACATATATGAACATATAGTATATACATGCCCATTCCCCCTTAAACATACATATATGAACATATAGTATATATATGTCCATTCCCCCTTAAACATACATATATGAACATATAGTATATACATGCCCATTCCCCCTTAAACATACATATATGAACATATAGTATATACATGCCCATTCCCCCTTAACCATACATATATGAACATATAGCATATACATGCCCATTCCCCCTTAAACATACATATATGAACATATAGTATATACATGCCCATTCCCCCTTAAACATATATATATGAACATATAGTATATACATGCCCATTCCCCCTTAAACATACATATATGAACATATAGTATATACATGCCCATTTCCCCTTAAACATATATATATATATAAACATATAGTATATACATGCCCATTCCCCCTTAAACATACATATATGAACATATAGTATATACATGCCCATTCCCCCTTAACCATTCATATATGAACATATAGTATATACATGCCCATTCCCCCTTAACCATACATATATGAACATATAGTATATACATACCCATTCCCCTTAAACATACATATATGAACATATAGTATATACATGCCCATTCCCCCTTAAACATACATATATGAACATTTAGTATATACATGCCCATTCCCCCATAAACATACATATATGAATATATAGTATATATACATGCCCATTCCCCCTTAAACATACATATATGAACATATAGTATATACATGCCCATTCCCCCTTAAACATACATATATGAACATATAGTATATACATGCACATTCCCCCTTAAACATACATATATGAACATATAGTATATACATGCCCATTCCCCTTTAAACATACATATAGTATATACATGCCCATTCCCCCTTAAACATACATATATGAACATATAGTATATACATGCCCATTCCCCCTTAAACATACATATTTGAACATATAGTATATACATGCCCATTCCCCCATAAACATACATATATGAACATATAATATATACATGCCCATTCCCCCTTAAACATACATATATGAACATATAGTATATACATGCCCATTCCCCCTTAAACATACATATATGAACATATAGTATATACATGCCCATTCCCCCTTAAACATACATATATGAACATATAGTATATACATGCCCATTCCCCCTTAAACATACATATAGTATATACATGCCCATTCCCCCTTAAACATACATATATGAACATATAATATATACATGACCATTCCCCCTTAAACATAAATATATGAACATATAGTATATACATGCCCATTCCCCCTTAAACATACACATATGAACATATAGTATATACATGCCCATTCCCCCTTAAACATACACATATGAACATATAGTATATACATGCCCATTCCCCCTTAAACATACATATATGAACATATAGTATATACATGCCCATTCCCCCTTAAACATACATATATGAACATATAGTATATACATGCCCATTCCCCCTTAAACATACATATATGAACATATAGTATATACATGCCCATTCCCCCTTAAACATACATATATGAACATATAGTATATACATGCCCATTCCCCCTTAAACATACATATATGAACATATAGTATATACATGCCCATTCCCCCTTAAACATACATATATGAACATATAGTATATACATGCCCATTCCCCCTTAACCATACATATATTGTGACGCATGTCGAGTATGAGCATGCTGTACAGAACGCCCAGTCGTGCCCCACTCTCGCTAGGATCGTCAGGGCAGGAACTTTGGCTGTAGTCTGTGTAGAGTTTCCTAACTTAGTTTATGTGAGCCGTTGTACTATAAGTATTATAAATATGTATTTTGTTTTCATCTGAGTCAACGAGTTCTATTTTATATCATTAGTTATAAGTGTTGTGTGTGGGACTTATTGGTAATGATGAGAGGAGAGAGAGTGCGTAACGGGGGGAACAGTGAGTGCGCCACGCTGCAGGTAGGCCTAATTCCCTCCTCCCTCCTCCTTCTCAGCGCGTGGGAAATCCTTTGTCGATCCCAGATTGAGAGAGAATATTACGTAATGATTGTCAGTGGGCGGTCCTTAGTAGTTGGCGATCTGCTCACTAGAGGGCCGAGTATAAAAAGGGAGGTCTCGCCATGCTTTACTCAGAACTCATCAGGCAGAGCGACTTCTCATATCCCTTGCAACTATCCATATTCTCCCGACTGATGTGAACTTTCTCTACTCTCTGAACAGCCTATCTTCTTCTCTTCTCGACCCTTTATAACCTCAATGACCCCTTTGGTGCAGATTTAGTCAGCCAAAGTATTATCGCTTGAGTTCTCACGAGATATATGCCTGTTAGATAGCCTATTTTGGAAGAGATAACTAGAATAGGATTGATTGATGTTTGTTGCACTCGTATATGCATTTCCCTGTGTACGATTATCCATGTTCCTGTTTTCTGCTGGTTTAGGTAATGCTAGACTGGGATAAGGCTACTAGAGTTGTGATTCCCGATGTGTATTAGGTTTTGTTGAACCTGTACAATCGCAACGGAGACTTGGGAAGCCTAGGTGGTCTTTCTGACTGTGTACCTTGTGAGTTTAGCACTGTGTTGCGAGTGAGGGCTTTTGCCTCTGCCACCCAGCACTGTGCTAACTCGTTTGCTTGACTTTGAGAGGATCGCCAGGAGAGAACCAGATACTAGTGATCTGGATCTCTCAAGAGAGCATCCCGTCAATTAACGTAATTTGGCCGCACAGTCTTAAGGACCTCGCTAGGCTACGAGCCGCTTGCTCAGCCATTGTTTCCTAGCCTAATTTATCCCAGCTAGACTTTGCTCGACCAGCAGATACAGCATAGTATTGAAGCTTCTCCTTATGTATGTTATTGTTTATGCACTATTGATTTCATGTGTGGCACGCTTAGCTACTTTAGAGATTAGTGGCCCACGAGCACAATCCTAGTAGGCTATTGTCAGTGCATTGTCGGAGTACTTCTTCTTAATGTTTGCTATTTACTATTGTCTATTCTTATAATTCTTCTTATGTCAACTTAAAGCCTTTAATTGCCAGTGTGTTACTTATTGAATTGCTGTTCAAAATCCGATACTTACTTCTTACGAGTATTCGAGAAGCATCTAACTTTATCAGAAGATTCCTTGCTTGATGCTCGAGGACTATTGTTTAACGTAACGTAATAGTGCCGATCCGAAGTAGAGGGTGGAGGACTTCTTAAGTTCTTAGTCAAGGGTGGATTACTTCGGCTTCGGCCAACACTATTCTTTAGTGTTGTAGTACTTTCTTCTTTGTTTGATTGTTGACCAGACTAGATAACTCCCGTCTTGTTATTAGTCTGTTGTGTGAAACGCTAGTACCGAGTTCTTGTATACCCCGTTATAGCAGATAGAACTCTGGAGGGTAGTGGCGTTTTTTGTTCGGCTGGCAGTACTCTGGGGTTGGGATCGTGTGTTTCCGTTGTGGCAGCGAGCCATACTCGAGTCCTGTGTAAGAGCCCTAGTGTACCTGAGTGCCCGGTCGTAACAAATGGCGACCTTGCTTAGGATTTTGTGAACAGTATAAATTTTTGCAGAGTTGTACAACATTTGTTGGTTTGTACTTTAGCGTGCATATTGAAGAATATTTTTTTTTTTGTATGGCAATTAGTAGAGCATTTAAGAGACTCCAGTTAATTTAGTAATTAGTGCTTGCATAAGGAAGTTTAACACTTTTGTCTCGAGAATTTTTTTGTGGACTTCAGTATGTCGTGCCCTAGCACTGACGAGGAGCGAGAGATGCCATTTGAAGAGGTGCCGTTAGTAATCAGTGAGGAGGATGCTAGAGTTTTTGTGAGTAAGCGGTACCACGTGACGGAGGAGAGGCTGACTGGGGTGAATGTTTATGGCTTGCACCTGATAGCCAAGGTTTTGGGCATTGCCAATGTAGTAGGGATGTCCAAGGGGGAGCTGATTTCCTGGGTGTTGCGTGGGCGACATGGGGTTTCGGAGGAGAGGGCGTTTGGGGGGGTTCCTCCCCAGATCCCCTCTCACTCGACTCCCACAGTGCCGTCCACTCAGTTGCCGGAGATTAGCACTCTCCCACAGAGGGATGAGAATTGGCAGATTGGAGTGCCCTCGGGCGGTGCACATGGTGGTTCCCCAGTTTTTGCCCCCCCTCCTTCAGTAGTGGCAGCTCCCTCTTCCTGCCTGTCTCCAGATATGATATTTAGACTTGAGCTTGCTAAAATTGAGTCTAGGAAGTATGAGATTGAGGCTGAGTCTAGAAGGCAGGAGAATGAGACTAGGAGGCATGAGATTGAGGTTGAGGCTAGGAAGCAGGAGAAGGAGATTGAGGTTAGGAGGCATGAGGCTGAGCTTAGGTACGACTCCGAGAAATATTGTGCTCAAATAGATTTAGATAAGACTCGTGCAGAGTCGACAGGGACTCGGATGGGCCGTGAGGGCCAAGTAAGAGAACAGTCCTTGTCCCACTTAGTCAAATTGGTGCCGGCATTTAGTGAAACTGAAGTCACAGAATTTTTTAATCGTTTTGAGAAGAAGTGTAGGGAGCATAATTGGCCTGAAGAGAAGTGGGCAGCTCTAGTCTCCTCAAGACTTACGGGTAAGGGTCTGAAGGCTTATGATGCACTGCCTTTAGAGTCTTGCATTGACTACCCAGAATTGAAGAGAGCTGTCCTACGGGCATACGAGTTGCAACCAGAAACATATCGATTGAAGTTTCGGGGTGTTACGAAGACTAGGGAGGCGACCTTTCTTGAACATGCCCGGGACTTAAAAGATGCACTTACAAACTGGACACGTTCTGAGAAAGCTGAGACGGCCGAACAGTTGACTGAGCTGTTTCTGCTCGAGCAGTTTTATAAGTGTACAGGTGCAGAAATGACTTTAACCATTAAAGAAAAGAACCCAAAAACTCTACAGGAGGCAGCTGAGATGGCTGACCTCCGGCTATCACTAATTCGTGGGTGCGGGTCTGCCCAGCATAGTGAGGCAGGTAACAAGGGGCGTGATGCCCCACCCCCCCGAGTTAGTGATATACATTATGCAAACAAGTACAAGAGTTATGATACCAAGACTGACCACAAGACTAGCACCGTCCCATTTAAGAAGGGGCCGGGCCCTTCCCAGTACCAAGGGAAGCCCAGAGGGGAGTTGGAGTGTTATCATTGTCATGAAAAGGGGCACTTTGCAAGAGTCTGTCCTAGCAAACCACCTACAGCAGCTGTGTCTTTGGCCTGCAACATTGGTGTGTCTCCGAAGTCTTCTGAGTTTGCCCGGGGCAGTTCGTCAGAGGCTGAGGCACAGCCAATGCAGAAGCACCTGGGAGGCTCGAACCCTGCTCAGGATGTTTTTTGCGACCATAGAGGACGGGGTTGCGTGATGTGGGCGGGGCGCAAGCATGGAGTAGAGGTCTTGCGTGATACAGGTGCTTCCCAGACTCTGATGAATAACTTGACTGGCTACCCTATAAATGCGGCTCGGGTGGTAGTGGTGCAGGGTATTAATGCAACTCGGTCATACCCGCTGGTGCGGTTGGAGTTGGAGGTGGATGGTGTGGCACGTGAATTGGATGTCGGAATTGTGGAAAAACTGCCAGTGGAGGGCGTCGACCTTCTTCTCGGCAACGACTTTGCAATGCCCGCTTCTGAGGTTCTACCCTTAGTCGTTGCCGAGAGGTCGGCCGACGTGAGTGGGGAAGAGCAAGAGTGGGTCGAGCGGTGCCAGACACAACCCATGGCGTGTGTTGTCACCCGAGCTCGGGCAGATAAAGTGTCACAGCCTAGTCCTCCGTCTTCAGACCAGCAGAGGAACGATCAACAGGAGGAGGCTAAAGCTGGAGTTGGTTTTAAGAGTTTTGACTCGGCGGCTCTCCTGGGTGATTTAGTATTGGCCCCTGTGTTGGAGTCTGGAGAGGCCCCAGGACCTGTCACAGCTAGTGAGGAGGTAGGGCAGGAAGAGACTCCGAGGCAGCAACGTTGCACACGGAGAGAAGAAAGGGTTGCTCAGTTTGATATTGGGGAAGGACTTGGGTTGCTTCGGAAGCATCTAGACAAGTTGGTTCTCTCAGATATTTGTAAACTGCAGTTGGAGGATCCGGAAGTTCAGAAGTGTGGTAATGGTGCTGTCGAGATTAAACACGAGGACGGGGAAGCATGTCATGTGAACCTGTTGGAGGAGTTTGTGAGGCAACCACCTGAGCAGCCTACTGTCCCTGCGTTGGTCTGCCGCGGCCAAGGTGGAGAAGGAGAGGGGGGTAGTAGGGCACAGGTGGAGGAGAGAAGGGATTGTCATGTCTCGGCGGAACAGTGGGCGGGGGACACGAGTCTGGTGGCTGTGGAAGCGCTAGAGCACCTGCCTGAGCAGCAGTGTGCAGCACTCCAGCACCAGCTCGGTTCATACCCCACTGGTCGTGCCGAGCCCCTGAGTCTCACAACTCGGGCGGTGCAAGATGTTCCACGGGCAGGTCACGTGACTGTTGAAAGACCGTTAGCCTCGTTGTTTCGGTGGTTCAAGGTGGGCGACGAGGCTTTGGCATGGTTGCCAGGTCAGGGTCGACCCATGGCTGCCAAGGGTGGTGGTCAAAAGGAGGACATTGAGCAGATTGGTAAGGCCGGCTGTGGTATCGCAGTGCCCGGTCGTCGCATAGCCTCCCAATGCTGCTCTAGTCTAATGCAACAGCCCTACCATAGACCGACTGTATCTGGCCATGTCGCTGAAAGCGGTGATGCTGCGCAGGCAGATGTCGTCACAAGGAATGCGGGGGTGCGCATGTACGGTATCGGCGGGGAAGCCTTAGCAATAATGAACTATGGGAGTGACTGCACAGGTGGTACTGATTGTCCCTCTCATGACCTGGCTGTTCTAGGGACGAAGGTGGAGAAGGAGGGAGACTACAGGTTAGAAGCTGCGGTCTCGGCTGGGTTGTGGGAGGGCACGGGGCATGTTGTTCATGGAGACAGTGCAAGGCAGTTGTTTACTAGGCTATGGCAGTACTTTCGCATGTTTGTTGCTTCTCCAGGCCTGATGTACGGGGTAGAATCCGACATGCAGGCTGGAGATAGTGCAAGGCTCAGTTTAATTCCCTACCGTATAAATCCTGCTCGACAGCCTGTGGTGCAAGCAGAGCTGGATTACGTGTGGACGAAGGGTCTGAGGGATAAGGAATGTCGTGAGTGGTCGTTGCCTGTAACTTTGTCCGAGCGTGCTAAAGAGGTATGTGGTTTTGTTGTGGACGGGAGTACCTACCGGTGCAATGTTATGCCTGACGGACTTAAGAATGCACTAGCAACGTTTCAGAACCTGATGAATGAAAGTGAAAAGGACGATGATGCGCTGGGGCATTTCGAGGTCTATGTTCCAGCCTATGGTCCGGTCGTTGTAGTTTACCCAGATCATCACCCTCTCAAGATCTTGGACCAGTTTCACAATCGGAATATGAGGCTGACCAGGTGGTCACTAAGGTTATTGGTATACAACCTGGACATACGCCATATTGCCGGTTGTGACAACGTGGTTGCAGATGGTCGTTCAAGGGTATATGATCCTGGGTAGATTGACACACGGGTAGCCTCCTGCTTTAGTTTGAATAGTATTTTGCGCTTGGTGCTTGTTGGCTCGCGGTTGTAGCCCAGCGTATTGGGTCGTAAAGCAGGATTGTTGAGCGTTTGGTATAGAAGAAAATAGGCTGCCCTTATAGTGCAGCCGGAAAAAACATATTAAAATATAAAAATCATATAAAAACACTTTCTTTTTGATATAGATAATTGTATAAGTTTGTCATAGCCTATAGAGTTTGAGTAGTCCACGAACTATCAAACGGCTGAGCTGCTGTAAGCTCGCTCTGGGAGCATGATATTGTGTCTTTTGCTATTGTTGGGAGGAGTTATAAAATGTGAATTTTTTTTTTAATAAGATGTGTTTTAGTGATAATCTCAGCTTTGTTTTAGTGCCATGCGGTCGCTGGGTGTGGGGGGCTTGATGGGGTTCTGTATATCAGATTTTAGCTCAGGGTTGAGCAAGTAAAATCTTGGGGGAGGTGTGACGCATGTCGAGTATGAGCATGCTGTACAGAACGCCCAGTCGTGCCCCACTCTCGCTAGGATCGTCAGGGCAGGAACTTTGGCTGTAGTCTGTGTAGAGTTTCCTAACTTAGTTTATGTGAGCCGTTGTACTATAAGTATTATTAATATGTATTTTGTTTTCATCTGAGTCAACGAGTTCTATTTTATATCATTAGTTATAAGTGTTGTGTGTGGTGTGACGCATGTCGAGTATGAGCATGCTGTACAGAACGCCCAGTCAGGCCCCACTCTCGCTAGGATCGTCAGGGCAGGAACTTTGGCTGTAGTCTGTGTAGAGTTTCCTAACTCAGTTTATGTGAACCGTTGTACTATAAGTATTATCATTATGTATTTTGTTTTCTTCTAAGTCAACGAGTTCTATTTTATATCATTAGATATAAGTATTGTGTGTGGGACTTGTATGTAATGATGAGAGGAGGGATATTACGTGGCGTGGGGTCGGTGAGTGCGCCACGCGGGCCGGTAGGCCTAATTCCCTCCTCCCTTCCTCCCTTTCAGCGCGTGGGAAGTTCTTTGTCAATCCCAGATTGAGAGAATATGACGTCATGATTGCCAGTGGGCGGTCCTTAAGTAGTTTGAGATATGCCGCTAGAGGGCCGAGTATAAAAAGAGAGGTTTTTGCCACCATGCTTCAGAACTCATCAGGCAAAGCGACCTCTCATATCCCTTGCAACTATCCATATTCTTCCGACTGATGTGAACTTTCTCTACTCTCTGAACAGCCTATCTTCTACTCTTCTCGTCCCTGTTTAACCTCCATGACCCCCCCTTTGGTGCAGATTTAGTCAGCCAAAGTATTATCGCTTGAGTTCTCACGAGATAAGTGCCTGTTAGATAGCCTATTTTGGAAGGGTTAACTAGAATAGGATTGATTGATGTTTGTTGCACTCGTATATGTATTTCCCTGTGTACTATTATTCATGTTCCTGTTTTCTGCTGGTTTAGGTAATGCTAGACTGGGATAGGGTTCCTCGAGTTGTGATTTCCTATGAGTGCTAGGTTGGTTGAACCAGCACAATTGCAACGGAGACGTGGGAAGCCTAGGGGGTCTTTTTGATTGTGTACCGTGGGAGTTTAGCACTGTGTTGCGAGTGAGGGCTTTTGCCTGTGCCACCCAACACTGTGCTATCTCATTTGCTTGACTTTGAGAGGATCGCCAGGAGAGAACCAGATACTAGTGATCTGGATCTCTCAAGAGAGCATCCCGTCAATTACCGTAATTTGGCCGCACAGTCTTAAGGACCTCGCTAGGCTACGAGCCGCTTGCTCAGCCATTGTCTCTTAACCTTAGATATCCCAGCTAGACTTTGCTCGACCAGCAGATACAGCATAGTATTGAAGCTTCCCCTTATGTATATTATTGTTTAAGCACTATTGATTTCATGTGTGGCACGCTTAGCTACTTCAGAGATTAGTGGCCCACGAGCACAGTCTTAGTAGGCTATTGCCAGTGCATTGTCGGAGTACTTCTTCTTAATGTTTGCCATATCCTATTGCTTATTCTTATAATTCTTCTTATGTCAATTTAAAGCCTTTAATTACCAGTGAGTTATTCATTAAATTGCTGTTCAAAATCCGATACTTACTTCTTATGAGTATTCGAGAAGCATCTCACTTATCAGAAGATTCCTTGCTTGATGCTCGAGGACTATTGTTTAACGTAACGTAATAGTGCCGATCCGAAGTAGAGGGTGGAGGACTTCTTAAGTTCTTAGTTCAAGGGTGGATTACTTCGGCTTCGGCCAACACTATTCTTTAGTGTTGTAGTACTTTCTTCTTTGTTTGATTGTTGACCAGACTAGATAACTCCCGTCTTGTTATTAGTCTGTTGTGTGAAACGCTAGTACCGAGTTCTTGTATACCCCGTTATAGCAGATAGAACTCTGGAGGGTAGTGGCGTTTTTTGTTCGGCTGGCAGTACTCTGGGGTTGGGATCGTGTGTTTCCGTTGTGGCAGCGAGCCTTACTCGAGTCCTGTGTAAGAGCCCTAGTGTACCCGAGTGCCCGGTCGTAACAAATGGCGACCTTGCTTAGGATTTTGTGAACAGTATAATTTTTTGCAGAGTTGTACAACATTTGTTTGTTCGTACTTTAGCGTACATATTGAAGAATATTTTTTTTTTGTAAGGCAATTAGGAGAGCATTTAAGAGACTCCAGTTAATTTAGTAATTAGTGCTTGCATAAGGGAGTTTAACACTTTTGTCTCGAGAATTTTTTGGTGAACTTCAGTATGTCGGGCCCTAGTACTGACGAGGAGCGAGAGATGCTAAGTGAGGAGGTGCCGTTAGTAACTAGTGAGGAGGATGCTAGACTTTTTGTGAGTAAGCAGTACCATGTGACGGAGGAGAGGCTGACTGGGGTGAATGTTTATGGCTTGCACCTGATAGCCAAGGTTTTGGGTCTATCCAATGTAGGAGGGATGTCCAAGGGGGAGCTGATTTCCTGGGTGTTGCGTGGGCGACATGGGGTTTCGGAGGAGAGGGCGTTTGGGGGGGTTCCTCCCCAGATCCCCTCTCACTCGACTCCCACAGTGCCGTCCACTCAGTTGCCGGAGGTTAGCACTCTCCCACAGAGGGATGAGCATTGGAAGATTGGAGTGCCCTCGGGCGGTGCGTATGGTGGTTCCCCAGTTCTTGCCCCCCCTCCTTCAATAGTGGCAGCTCCCTCTTCCGGCCTGTCTCCCGAGATGATATTTAAACTCGAGCTTGCTAAAATCGAGGCTGAGTCTAGGAAGTATGCGATTGAGGCTGAGTCTAGGAAGTATGCGATTGAGGCTGAGTCTAGGAAGCAGGAGAATGAGACCAGGAGGCGGGAGGATGAGACTAGGAAGCAGGAGGATGAGACCAGGAGGCACGAGGCTGAGCTTAGATACGACTCCGAGAAATATTGTGCTCAAATAGATTTAGATAAGACTCGTGCAGAGTCGACAGGGATTCGGATGGGCCGTGAGGGCCAAGTAAGAGAACAGTCCTTGTCTCACTTAGTCAAATTGGTGCCGGCATTTAGTGAAACTGAAGTCACAGAATTTTTTAATCGTTTTGAGAAGAAGTGTAGGGAGCATAATTGGCCTGAAGAGAAGTGGGCAGCTCTGGTCTCCTCAAGACTTACGGGTAAGGGTCTGAAGGCTTATGATGCACTGCCTTTAGAGTCTTGCATTGACTACCCAGTATTGAAGAGAGCTGTCCTACGGGCATACGAGTTGCAACCAGAAACATATCGATTGAAGTTTCGGGGTGTTACGAAGACTAGGGAGGCGACCTTTCTTGAACATGCCCGGGACTTAAAAGATGCACTTGGTAACTGGACACGTTCTGAGAAAGCTGAGACGGCCGAACAGTTGACTGAGCTGTTTCTGCTCGAGCAGTTTTATAAGTGTACTGGTGCAGATATGACTTTAACTATTAAAGAAAAGAACCCTAAAACTCTACAGGAGGCAGCTGAGATGGCTGACCTCCGGCTATCATTAATTCGTGGGTGCGGGTCTGCCCAGCGTAGTGAGGCAGGTAACAAGGGGCGTGACACCCCACCCCCCCGAGTTAGTGATATACATTATGCAAACAAGTACAAGAGCTATGATACCAAGACTGACCACAAGACTAACACCGTCCCATTTAAGAAGGGGCCGGGCCCTTCCCAGTACCAAGGGAAGCCCAGAGGGGAGTTGGAGTGTTATCTTTGTCATGAAAAGGGGCACTTTGCAAGAGTCTGTCCTAGCAAACCACCTACAGCAGCTGTGTCTTTGGCCTGCAACATTGGTGTGTCTCCGAAGTCTTCTGAGTTTGCCCGGGGCAGTTCGTCAGAGGCTGAGGCACAGCCAATGCAGAAACACCTGAGAGGCTCGAACCCTGCTCAGGATGTTTTTTGCGACCATAGAGGACGGGGTTGCGTGATGTGGGCGGGGCGCAAGCATGGAGTAGAGGTCTTGCGTGATACAGGTGCTTCCCAGACTCTGATGAACAATTTGACTGGCTACCCTATAAATGCGGCTCGGGTGGTAGTGGTGCAGGGTATTAATGCAACTCGGTCATACCCGCTGGTGCGGTTGGAGTTGGAGGTGGATGGTGTGGCACGTGAATTGGATGTTGGGATTGTGGAGAAACTGCCAGTGGAGGGCGTCGACCTTCTTCTCGGCAACGACTTTGCAATGCCCGCTTCTGAGGTTCTACCCTTAGTCGTTGCCGAGAGGCCGGCCGACGTGAGTGGGGGAGAACAAGAGTGTGTCGAGCGGTGCCAGGCACAACCCATGGCATGTGCTGTCACCCGAGCTCGGGCAGCTAAAGTGTCACAGCCTAGTCCTCCGTCTTCAGACCAGCAGAGGAACGATCAACAGGAGGAGGCTAAAGCTGGAGTTGGTTTTAAGAGTTTTGACTCGGCGGCTCTCCTGGGTGATTCAGTATTGGCACCTATGTTAGAGTCTGGAGAGGCCCCAGGACCTGTCACAGCTAGTGAGGAGGTAGGGCCGGAAGAGACTCCGAGGCAGCAACGTTGCACACGGAGAGAAGAAAGGGTTGCTCAGTTTGATATTGGGGAAGGACTTGGGTTGCTTCGGAAGCATCTAGACAAGTTGGTTCCCTCAGATATTTGTAAACTGCAGTTGGAGGATCCGGAAGTTCAGAAGTGTGGTAATGGTGCTGTCGAGATTAAACACGAGGACGGGGAAGCATGTCATGTGAACCTGTTGGAGGAGTTTGTGAGGCAACCACCTGAGCAGCCTACTGTCCCTGCGTTGGTCTGCCGCGGCCAAGGTGGAGAAGGAGAGGGGGGCAGTAGGGCACAGGTGGAGGAGAGTAGGGATTGTCATGTCTCGGCGAAGCAGTGGGCGGGGGACACGAGTCTGGTGGCTGTGGAAGTGCTAGAGCACCTGCCTGAGCAGCAGTGTGCAGCACTCCAGCACCAGCTCGGTTCATACCCCACTGGTCGCGCCGAGCCCCTGAGTCTCTCACAACTCGGGCGGTGCGAGATGTTCCGCAGGCAGGTCATGTGACTGTTAAAAGACCGTTAGCCTCGTTGTTTCGGTGGTTTAAGGTGGGCGACGAGGCCTTGGCATGGTTGCCAGGTCAGGGTCGACCCATGGCTGCCAAGGGTGGTGGTCAAAAGGAGGACATTGAGCAGATTGGTAGGGTCGGCTGTGGTATCGCAGTGCCCGGTCGTCACATAGCCTCCCAATGCTGCTCTAGTCTAATGCAACAGCCCTACCACAGACCGACTGTATCTGGCCATGTCGCTAAAAGCGGTGATGCTGCGCAGGCAGATGTCGTCACAAGGAATGTGGGGGTGCGCATGTACGGTATCGGCGGGGAAGCCTTAGCTATAATGAACTGTGGGAGTGACTGCACGGGTGGTACTGATTGTCCCTCTCATGACCTGGCTGTTCTAGGGACGAAGGTGGAGAAGGAGGGAGACTACAGGTTAGAAGCTGCGGTCTCGGCTGGGTTGTGGGAGGGCACAAGGCATGTTGTTCGTGGAGACAGTGCAAGGCAGTTATTTACTAGGCTATGGCAGTACTTTCGCATGTTTGTTGCTTCTCCAGGCCTGAGGTACGGGGTAGAATCCGACATGCAGGCTGGAGATAGTGCAAGGCTCAGTTTAATTCCCTGCCGTATAAATCCTGCTCGACAGCCTATGGTGCAAGCAGAGCTGGATTACGTGTGGACGAAGGATCTGAGGGATAAGGAATGTCGTGAGTGGTCGTTGCGTGTAACTTTGTCCGAGCGCGCTAAAGAGGTATGTGGTTTTGTTGTGGACGGGAGTACCTACCAGTGCAATGTTATGCCCTACGGACTTAAGAATGCACCAGCAACGTGTCAGAGCCTGATGAATGAAAGTGAAAAGGACAATGATGCGCTGGGGCATTTCGAGATCTATGTTCCAGCCTATGGTCCGGTCGGTGTAGTTTACCCAGATCATTACCCTCTCAAGATCTTGGACCCGTTTCACAATCGGAATATGAGGCTGACCAGGTGGTCACTAAGGTTATTGGTATATAACCTGGACATAAGCCATATTGCCGGTTGTGACAACGAGGTTGCATGTGGTCGTTCAGGGGTATATGATCCTGGGTAAATTGACACACGGGTAGCCTCCTGCTTTGGTTTGAGTAGTATTTTGCGCTTGGTGCTTGTTGGCTCGCGGTTGTAGCCCAGCGTATTGGGTCGTAAAGCAGGATTGTTGAGCGTTTGGTATAGAAGAAAATAGGCTGCCCTTATAGTGCAGCCGGGAAAAAACATATTAAAATATAAAAATCATATAAAAACTCTTTCTTTTTGATGAAGATAATTGTATAAGTTTGTCATAGCCTATAAGGTTTGAGTAGTCCACGAACTATCAAACGGCTGAGCTGCTGTAAGCTCGCTCTGGGAGCATGATATTGTGTCTTTTACTATTGTTGGGAGGAGTTATGAAATGTGAATTTTTTTTTTATAAGATGTGTTTTAGTGATAAACTCAGCGTTGTTTTAGTGCCATGCGGTCGCTGGGTGTGAGGGGTTTGATGGGGTTCTGTATATCAGATTTTAGCTCAGGGTTGAGCAAGTAAAATCTTGGGGGAGGTGTGACGCATGTCGAGTATGAGCATGCTGTACAGAACGCCCAGTCAGGCCCCACTCTCGCTAGGATCGTCAGGGCAGGAACTTTGGCTGTAGTCTGTGTAGAGTTTCCTAACTCAGTTTATGTGAACCGTTGTACTATAAGTATTATCATTATGTATTTTGTTTTCTTCTAAGTCAACGAGTTCTATTTTATATCATTAGATATAAGTATTGTGTGTGGGACTTGTATGTAATGATGAGAGGAGGGATATTACGTGGCGTGGGGTCGGTGAGTGCGCCACGCGGGCCGGTAGGCCTAATTCCCTCCTCCCTTCCTCCCTTTCAGCGCGTGGGAAGTTCTTTGTCAATCCCAGATTGAGAGAATATGACGTCATGATTGCCAGTGGGCGGTCCTTAAGTAGTTTGAGATATGCCGCTAGAGGGCCGAGTATAAAAAGAGAGGTTTTTGCCACCATGCTTCAGAACTCATCAGGCAAAGCGACCTCTCATATCCCTTGCAACTATCCATATTCTTCCGACTGATGTGAACTTTCTCTACTCTCTGAACAGCCTATCTTCTACTCTTCTCGTCCCTGTTTAACCTCCATGACCCCCCCTTTGGTGCAGATTTAGTCAGCCAAAGTATTATCGCTTGAGTTCTCACGAGATAAGTGCCTGTTAGATAGCCTATTTTGGAAGGGTTAACTAGAATAGGATTGATTGATGTTTGTTGCACTCGTATATGTATTTCCCTGTGTACTATTATTCATGTTCCTGTTTTCTGCTGGTTTAGGTAATGCTAGACTGGGATAGGGTTCCTCGAGTTGTGATTTCCTATGAGTGCTAGGTTGGTTGAACCAGCACAATTGCAACGGAGACGTGGGAAGCCTAGGGGGTCTTTTTGATTGTGTACCGTGGGAGTTTAGCACTGTGTTGCGAGTGAGGGCTTTTGCCTGTGCCACCCAACACTGTGCTATCTCATTTGCTTGACTTTGAGAGGATCGCCAGGAGAGAACCAGATACTAGTGATCTGGATCTCTCAAGAGAGCATCCCGTCAATTACCGTAATTTGGCCGCACAGTCTTAAGGACCTCGCTAGGCTACGAGCCGCTTGCTCAGCCATTGTCTCTTAACCTTAGATATCCCAGCTAGACTTTGCTCGACCAGCAGATACAGCATAGTATTGAAGCTTCCCCTTATGTATATTATTGTTTAAGCACTATTGATTTCATGTGTGGCACGCTTAGCTACTTCAGAGATTAGTGGCCCACGAGCACAATCTTAGTAGGCTATTGCCAGTGCATTGTCGGAGTACTTCTTCTTAATGTTTGCCATATCCTATTGCTTATTCTTATAATTCTTCTTATGTCAATTTAAAGCCTTTAATTACCAGTGAGTTATTCATTAAATTGCTGTTCAAAATCCGATACTTACTTCTTATGAGTATTCGAGAAGCATCTCACTTATCAGAAGATTCCTTGCTTGATGCTCGAGGACTATTGTTTAACGTAACGTAATAGTGCCGATCCGAAGTAGAGGGTGGAGGACTTCTTAAGTTCTTAGTTCAAGGGTGGATTACTTCGGCTTCGGCCAACACTATTCTTTAGTGTTGTAGTACTTTCTTCTTTGTTTGATTGTTGACCAGACTAGATAACTCCCGTCTTGTTATTAGTCTGTTGTGTGAAACGCTAGTACCGAGTTCTTGTATACCCCGTTATAGCAGATAGAACTCTGGAGGGTAGTGGCGTTTTTTGTTCGGCTGGCAGTACTCTGGGGTTGGGATCGTGTGTTTCCGTTGTGGCAGCGAGCCTTACTCGAGTCCTGTGTAAGAGCCCTAGTGTACCCGAGTGCCCGGTCGTAACAGTGGGACTTATTGGTAATGATGAGAGGAGAGAGAGTGCGTAACGGGGGGAACAGTGAGTGCGCCACGCTGCAGGTAGGCCTAATTCCCTCCTCCCTCCTCCTTCTCAGCGCGTGGGAAATCCTTTGTCGATCCCAGATTGAGAGAGAATATTACGTAATGATTGTCAGTGGGCGGTCCTTAGTAGTTGGCGATCTGCTCACTAGAGGGCCGAGTATAAAAAGGGAGGTCTCGCCATGCTTTACTCAGAACTCATCAGGCAGAGCGACTTCTCATATCCCTTGCAACTATCCATATTCTCCCGACTGATGTGAACTTTCTCTACTCTCTGAACAGCCTATCTTCTTCTCTTCTCGACCCTTTATAACCTCAATGACCCCTTTGGTGCAGATTTAGTCAGCCAAAGTATTATCGCTTGAGTTCTCACGAGATATATGCCTGTTAGATAGCCTATTTTGGAAGGGATAACTAGAATAGGATTGATTGATGTTTGTTGCACTCGTATATGCATTTCCCTGTGTACGATTATCCATGTTCCTGTTTTCTGCTGGTTTAGGTAATGCTAGACTGGGATAAGGCTACTAGAGTTGTGATTCCCGATGTGTATTAGGTTTTGTTGAACCTGTACAATTGCAACGGAGACTTGGGAAGCCTAGGTGGTCTTTCTGACTGTGTACCTTGTGAGTTTAGCACTGTGTTGCGAGTGAGGGCTTTTGCCTCTGCCACCCAGCACTGTGCTAACTCGTTTGCTTGACTTTGAGAGGATCGCCAGGAGAGAACCAGATACTAGTGATCTGGATCTCTCAAGAGAGCATCCCGTCAATTAACGTAATTTGGCCGCACAGTCTTAAGGACCTCGCTAGGCTACGAGCCGCTTGCTCAGCCATTGTTTCCTAGCCTAATTTATCCCAGCTAGACTTTGCTCGACCAGCAGATACAGCATAGTATTGAAGCTTCTCCTTATGTATGTTATTGTTTATGCACTATTGATTTCATGTGTGGCACGCTTAGCTACTTTAGAGATTAGTGGCCCACGAGCACAATCCTAGTAGGCTATTGTCAGTGCATTGTCGGAGTACTTCTTCTTAATGTTTGCTATTTACTATTGTCTATTCTTATAATTCTTCTTATGTCAACTTAAAGCCTTTAATTGCCAGTGTGTTACTTATTGAATTGCTGTTCAAAATCCGATACTTACTTCTTACGAGTATTCGAGAAGCATCTAACTTTATCAGAAGATTCCTTGCTTGATGCTCGAGGACTATTGTTTAACGTAACGTAATAGTGCCGATCCGAAGTAGAGGGTGGAGGACTTCTTAAGTTCTTAGTCAAGGGTGGATTACTTCGGCTTCGGCCAACACTATTCTTTAGTGTTGTAGTACTTTCTTCTTTGTTTGATTGTTGACCAGACTAGATAACTCCCGTCTTGTTATTAGTCTGTTGTGTGAAACGCTAGTACCGAGTTCTTGTATACCCCGTTATAGCAGATAGAACTCTGGAGGGTAGTGGCGTTTTTTGTTCGGCTGGCAGTACTCTGGGGTTGGGATCGTGTGTTTCCGTTGTGGCAGCGAGCCATACTCGAGTCCTGTGTAAGAGCCCTAGTGTACCTGAGTGCCCGGTCGTAACAATATGAACATATAGTATATACATGCCCATTCCCCCTTAACCATACATATATGAACATATAGTATATACATGCCCATTCCCCCTTAACCATACATATGTTCCATCTGAGCTCTGGAACTCTCTCCCAGAATCAGTCTTTCCCTCTTCCTATGACTTAAATTGCTTCAAACTCCGTGTGTCCAGGCATTTTGGCTCGAACGTCCCTTGATTTTGGCCCTGTCACTCTTTCAACTATGGGGGAGGCACTCGCTATAGGCAGTTATGCCTTTTGCCTCCCTCAATCACATAGAAAAAAAAAATATGAACATATAGTATATACATGCCCATTCCCCCTTAACCATACATATATGAACATATAGTATATACATGCCCATTCCCCCTTAACCATACATATATGAACATATAGTATATACATGCCCATTCCCCCTTAACCATACATATATGAACATATAGTATATACATGCCCATTCCCCCTTAACCATACATATATGAACACATTGTATATACATGCCCATTTCCCCTTAACCATACATATATGAACATATAGTATATACATGCCCATTCCCCCTTAAACATACATATATGAACATATAGTATATACATGCCCATTCCCTCTTAACCATACATATATGAACATATAGTATATACATGCCCATTCCCCCTTAACCATACATATATGAACATATAGTATATACATGCCCATTCCCCCTTAACCATACATATATGAACATATAGTATATACATGCCCATTCCCCCTTAACCAAACATATATGAACATATAGTATATACATGCCCATTCCCCCTTAACCATACATATATGAACATATAGTATATACATGCCCATTCCCCCTTAAACATACATATATGAACATATAGTATACACATGCCGATTCCCCCTTAAACATACATATAGTATATACATGCCCATTCCCCCTTAAACATAATATATGAACATATAGTATATACATGCCCATTCCCCCTTAACATACATATATGAACATATAGTATATACATGCCCATTCCCCCCTTAAACATACATATATGAACATATAGTATATACATGCCCATTCCCCTTAACCATACATATATGAACATATAGTATATACATGCCCATTCCCCTTAACCATACATATATGAACTTATAGTATATACATGCCCATTCCCCCTTAACATATGGAGGTGTGGTGGAGTGGTCTTGCCACTGGCCTGGTAATCCAAAGGTCCCGGGTTCAAATCCCGATGTATCAATGGGAAGATATTATTGGGATGGAATTTGTGCTGTACCTAGTATCAGTGCATTACCACAAAGCCCACCGAAACGTCAATAAAATACCCTCATTGTTCCCTGATTAAATAGCACTGTATGAATATTCCCATATTCAAAATATGCTATAGGGGTGCAATGCCTGGTGAGTTATCTGCTCAACAGGTGGCGTTGTGTGTGTGTAAGTGTGAGAGTCCGAGTGTAGAGGGTGAGACAGTGAAGCACGGGAACGAGATGGCTTCAGAGATGGGGTCGTTTCGGGCCATGAGTGAGCACCGTGCCTCATGTGAAGGCAAGATGGCAGGTGCTCGTTGTACTCTACGTGCTTCACATGTCTCACTCCCTAGACTGGAACAAGACCTCACGGGCTTCACTGTTCATTGTAAAGCGGTGAATGTTAAGGCTCTCAGCCTATGCCCGAGAGGAAGTAAGTTGGAATATAGAAAAAAAAAAAAAAAAAAAAAAAAATATGAACATATAGTATATACATGCCCATTCCCCCTTAACCATACATATATGAACATATAGTATATACATGCCCATTCTCCCTTAAACATACATATATGAACATATAGTATATACATGCCCATTCCCCCTTAACCATACATATATGAACATATAGTATATACATGCCCATTCCCCCTTAAACATACATATATGAACATATAGTATATACATGCCCATTCCCCCTTAACCATACATATATGAACATATAGTATATACATGCCCATTCCCCTTAAACATACATATATGAACATATAGTATATACATGTCCATTCCCCCTTAAACATACATATATGAACATATAGTATATACATGCCCATTCCCCCTTAAACATACATATATGAACATATAGTATATACATGCCCATTCCCCCTTAAACATACATATATGAACATATAGTATATACATGCCCATTTCCCCATAAACATACATATATGAACATATAGTATATACATGCCCATTCCCCATTAAACATACACATATGAACATATAGTATATACATGCCCATTCCCCCTTAAACATACATATATGAACATATAGTATATACATGCCCATTCCCCCTTAAACATACACATATGAACATATAGTATATACATGCCCATTCCCCCTTAAACATACATATATGAACATATAGTATATACATGCCCATTCCCCCTTAAACATACATATATGAACATATAGTATATACATGCCCATTCCCCCTTAAACATACATATATGAACATATAGTATATACATGCCCATTCCCCCTTAAACATACATATATGAACATATAGTATATACATGCCCATTCCCCCTTAAACATACATATATGAACATATAGTATATACATGCCCATTCCTCCTTAAACATACATATATGAACATATAGTATATACATGCCCATTCCCCCTTAAACATACATATATGAACATATAGTATATACATGCCCATTCCCCCTTAAACATACATATATGAACATATAGTATATACATGCCCATTCCCCCTTAAACATACATATATGAACATATAGTATATACATGCCCATTCCCCCTTAACCATACATATATGAACATATAGTATATACATGCCCATTCCCCCTTAAACATACATATATGAACATATAGTATATACATGCCCATTCCCCCTTAACCATACATATATGAACATATAGTATATACATGCCCATTCCCCCTTAAACATACATATATGAACATATAGTATATACATGCCCATTCCCCCTTAAACATACATATATGAACATATAGTATATACATGCCCATTCCCCCTTAAACATACATATATGAACATATAGTATATACATGCCCATTCCCCCTTAAACATACATATATGAACATATAGTATATACATGCCCATTCCCCCTTAAACATACATATATGAACATATAGTATATACATGCCCATTCCCCCTTAAACATATATATATGAACATATAGTATATACATGCCCATTCCCCCTTAAACATACATATATGAACATATAGTATATACATGCCCATTCCCCCTTAAACATACATATATGAACATATAGTATATACATGCCCATTCCCCCTTAAACATACATATATGAACATATAGTATATACATGCCCATTCCCCCTTAAACCATACATATATGAACATATAGTATATACATGCCCATTCCCCCTTAAACATACATATATGAACATATAGTATATACATGCCCATTCCCCCTTAAACATACATATATGAACATATAGTATATACATGCCCATTCCCCCTTAAACATACATATATGAACATATAGTATATACATGCCCATTCCCCCTTAAACATACATATATGAACATATAGTATATACATGCCCATTCCCCCTTAAACCATACATATATGAACATCTAGTATATACATGCCCATTCCCCCTTAAACATACATATATGAACATATAGTATATACATGCCCATTCCCCCTTAAACATACATATATGAACATTTAG